>ONZK01002037.1:27940-43674 GCA_900322385.1 Pharnaceum exiguum | reverse complement strand
CCCCCCCCCCCCCCCCCCCCCCCCCTCCTCCCCCCCCTTTTTTTTTGTAAACCTCAGATGTTTTGTAGTACTTGTCTACTTGATCAAAGTACTTGTCGATTTCGAAAATCATTTTTTTAAAAATAGGGGTAACGTTGCGTATATCTTGAACCTGAGAAAACAAGAAAACAATAAAAAAACAAATAAAGATACTCATAGATGTCAACCTCTGGCACTAGTTGAAATAGCTTCACCTCTTGCATTAAAATAGTAACAATATTTTCTGCTTTATTTCACTAGAAAAAGATTGTAGTAATATTTAAATATCAAAATTGTATCGTTATAAATCATTCATTTGGCTCATTCTTGACCCTTTTTTCTTCATTATTGATACTTTTTACCAAAATCATTGAAACTTTAAATTAACAATAGAGATTCATCATCCTTCCGGTTAACTTGAACTCGAGGCAACATGATTCGGCCCAACACTAACTACATCAAGCCTGCAAGCCCCATCAAGAGCCAAGCCCAATAAATTAAATCACCAATTAATAAAAAAAGAAGAAGAAAAACCCGTGCATAGCCTGTCTTTCCCTTTGATTTTAGGCAGTCACCGCTCACTCTTCCCGGCCACAGCCGCACTACCACTCTCTCTCTCCTCAATCTCCGCCACTCCCACCCAGTTAGGTAGGTAATTCTTTTACTCTTTTGATGATTTTCTTTTGTGGGTTTTGTTTTGTTTTGTTGATTGAACCCAATTTGTAATTGCATAATAACTTCCAACTTCCTGTAAAAGAGTAAAACTTTTTGTGCCTTTGTTTTGTTTTGGCTTTGACCCAATACAATAAATATTTGTTAGCATGTTCTTTTCTTTCTTTCTTTTATGATATGATATTTTTCGATGATGGGTTTGTTTTGTTTTGTTTGCTTTTTCTTTCTTTATTGCTCTTGGCATCTATTTTATACTGTATCAACATACTGTAGTAGTAGTGATGTTCATGCTTTCTTGTGATTAAAATCAATTTTCAGCTATCAATAGTGATGTACTGAGATTGATCCTTTTTGCCCCTTGTGGGTATGTGACTGATTGAACTGAACTGAAACTAAGATGAATAAATGATGCTTTACTGTGAGTAGTATGTGAGAACTAAGAGCATATCTTGTGATGAGTATATTTAAATGGAACTAAGGGCTGTTCAAGTTTTGTTCTTTGATAAATAATTTGGACTTGTGATGACTGATTTTATATTGTGTCTTTGTGGTTGTGGTTGTTCTGTTGACGAGGAATTAAGGTTGTCGTCTTGTGAGCTTGATTTGAGGCTGTGTAAGGCTGATTAAGGTTGATTTTCGGGGTAAGCCTGCGTACATCAGACCTCCTCAGCACCTCATCCGAGATGGGATTAGACTGAGTTGTTGTTGTTGTTGTTGTCTTGTGAGCTTCAATGTTTTCTTCTATATAAGAACTTCCCTTTTATGTTGTTATTTTTGTTTATGGTTAATCAAGGTGTTGGTCGAGAATTTCGTTCATGTATTGATGGCCATGGTTTTCTTTCGATTTTGTGGGTGTGTTTGCAGGAAGTCATTTTTTGTACTTGTGGGTGTAGATAGGGGAAGAGAAGGGAAGGGAGAATAATGTCGTTGGCTGGCAAGCGGAAACGTGCGGATGGAAAGGACAACCTGACGGCAGAGGAAAGCAAGATTTACAATCTGATAAAGAGCAAGGAAAGTATGGGGATATGGATGGGAGACATAAGAAAGGAGTTAGGGATGACCAATGTAAGAGCCGTTCAGAACTGCATCAAGTCTCTTCTGTTGAAGCAAATGGTGAAAGAGGTTGCTGACATTCAGGCCAAAGGGAAGAAACGTCTCCTGGCGAAAGAGTTCGAGCCCTCCAAGGAGCTTACTGGTGGAGTGTGGTATGATGAAGGGCGTCTGGACACAGATTTGATTGACAACTTGAAGCGGTTGTCTTTGCAGACTATTCGGCAACAACAGGTGGCTACACCAGATAGTATTCGGAATATCTTGAATAAGTTCAATGCCGTTACATTTGATATTACATCAGAGCAGGTCAAGGAGATTCTTAAAAACATGGTTTTGGAGAAGGAAGTTATCGAAGTGAGGAGCACCGGGATTGGGGAATTCGTTCGCGTTCCTAAAGCTACACTTTGCTATAAGATCAAGCCAAAGTCCGTCAAGGTTGGAGCCTTAGCTTCAATACCTTGTGGTGTTTGTACGCGTATTCGTGAATGCTCCCCTGGTGGCATTATCTCCCCAGCAACTTGTGAATACTATACCAAATGGTTCGAGTTTTAGCTGTTAAATCAAGTCCTTCCCCCCCTCCCCCTTATCGCTCAACCGCCACTGTCTGGTATCCAGAAGGTTTTTTTGTCGACGGATATGATGTAGTAATGTTCACCTGAATGGGTATATCATTTTGGTTTAGGAATACATCTGAAATGTTGAATCAGATATTATCTTTTCCATGAATGTAATGCATATGAAGTTGCATTGAACGATAATGAAGGTGGGATTTGCAGCAGCATACTATGTATAATGTTTTCATGGTGTCAGTAGAAAACTTTGTCACACTCTAAAACCTTTCCTGATTGTACAAAGTGATGATTTTTGTAACCATCCATGATAATGATGATTTGTCGAGCAAATTAAAGACCGTAACCAAATAAATAAATAAAAAGAAAAGCAAAGTATATGCTAATAGAAAGGCCCCGTTTCATCAACAGGAAAAAGCAGCTAGCTAGAAAAGTAGAAAGGCAGGCAGGCGTAGTAAAACAGTGTTTTGGCTCCTTGTAATTATGACTAGTTCTTTTTCTGGAAGAGTTGGATTGCTTTCCTTTTCTCACTAAAAAGAAGAATCATGATAATCATAAACCATAAAACCAACAACAAAACACGTACGTAAGTATCGTATGAATCATGTATGTATAGTATTTGTGAGCTCTTAACTTTACTCTGTTGTCTGCCTGTCCTGTCTTTCTGCTGTGAGTCAACAAACCCAAGTCAGTCTCTTTCTTTCCTCTCTTCCCTTCTCATCACTCTGTTACCCAAAATTCCGTTGTTAATTTCTTTGCGTGAATTCATATATACTGTTGTTTTCCTGTTTTTCATTTGATCGCTTTACCTTATGATCGAGTATAGTACTCTTCTTTTGTCTGATTGATTGATTGTTTTTTTTCTTCTTTTTTTCTGTTTATGAGAAAAATCTATGTATGCTTGTATAGTCTGAGAAATTTACACTCCTCAGAGGTTGATCATTCGATTTTGCTTCAACTCTCTAGTCTTAAAGATGGTGTCCAACTGTTTTTCTGATTGATCAAGTTTTATGCTTTTAAACGAGTGTTTACAACCTTGTGGTGTGGTGTGCCTGATTTTGTAGTAGTGTATGTGGGTTTGTCTTCCTTTATAAAAAAAAGGGTATAAAAATTTGCAGGAACTTAATTTAACCTACAGAAGTGGAAGTGGTAATGGATAGAGACAGTGAAAACTTACATGCCAAAATTTGTCGGTTGAAGGAGGAGATTGAGGCACAGCGAGTTGTGCAAATTAAGGTGAGCCTTTGAGCATATGTATATATGTCATATGTGTTCTTGGAATTGACTTGAAACTGCGAAAGATAATTCCTTTTTTGCTGTAATTGAAGGAAAAAGTGGAGAAGAATCGGAGGAAATTACGACGGCACATTCGTGAGGTTATTTCGAAAGATGATGTCTCTTCATCGAGGGATACACCAAGTAAAGTTTCCAGTTTGGAGATTGGAAATTTAAATGTGTGTCTTCCTGGTTCAAGTGATCAAAAAGATTTTGCAAGTCTTAACGAAGATGCATTTCCCAAGAGTGCTAAGCTTCCAAGAGTTCAAAGGATACCATCCTACACTACTTGGATTTTTTTGGACAGGTCCGAAAGATGTCATCTTTCATTTATTTGTTTGTTTGTGTGTGTGTGTCTTTGTGTGAAGGTCATTTCTTTACTAGGGTCTTGCTTCTTAATAATTTGATTTTTATTCTTCTTTTAAATATCTTTGATTGGTTTGATGAAAGTCTTGTTGTGATCAATTTCGTAGACCTCGTCAGTGCCCCATCCGAGATGAGATTATACTGAGTTGTTGTTGATGATGATTTTTTGTTTGGTGCTTGACTCAGAAACCGGAGGATGGCAGAGGATCAATCAGTTGTTGGAAGGAGGCGCATCTACTATGATCAATCTGGGAATGAAGCTCTGGTCTGTAGTGACAGTGACGATGATTTTGCGGATCTGGATGAAGAAAAGCGTGCATTTACTGCAGGTGAAGATCGGATTTTGCGGTAAGTGTCCCCTCCTCCTCCTCCTCCTCTTTGACTGCTGTTATGGTTTCGTTTTCTAAACCAAGTATGAAAAATGCTTGAAATGGGTAATATTAGTTCATGCCTCTGTATTGCTTTCAGTTTCTCAGTTCTCTGGGTATTGTATCTTTGTTAGCACTTAAGACTTCTGATCATGGATATATGAATGTTGGAAATGACTGTTTCACCACAGACCAGAACTTTAAATATAATGTCACAGTCCTCTAGCATTTGTCTTGACTGGGGCAGTCGGTCAATGTAAAACTTGTTACTCTTTAACTTATGGACAATATTTACTCATCTCACTTTGATTTATGGAGATAAGTTCACCTTGTAATGTACATTTCTCTCCTCTCCTAGGGTGGCTTTTGAGGAGCATGGCTTTAAAGAGGAGGTTGCCCATGTAGTTAGCCAATTTATTGGAGGCTTGCCTGGGGACATTCAGGTAATCTAATATCATTGTAGGATTCATTCACAGGCATGAGAGATTGTTAGATTAGGATAATTCTTATCTCTATTTTGTTGACCTGACCTGTATTTTGGTTCATTTATCCTAATTCCCAACATCATTAAATTAACATTGTTTATTGAGTTTAACATGCTTTGTTTAGAAGCTAAAACTTATATGTCTCCCTTTTGCAGGAGGGGTATAATGAACTCAAGCTGAAATCTGACTCCCTGTGTGAACCAAGTTCTGCTGAAAGATTTATGTGTTTAGATAAGGACCTTAGTTCCTCTTTAGATTCCTTTGACAACCTTTTCTGTCGCCGGTGTTTGGTATTTACTCTGCTGGATTCTAATTCAACAGTAGATATATACTTCAATTGTTTATGGTTATGCTTATTTCACCATATAAACTATGTGAAATTTTCTGGACTTTTATCATCAGGTGTTTGATTGTCGTCTCCATGGATGTTCTCAACTCGTTTATCCTGTGAGCGCAAAAGCTTGCTTATCTTCTCTTTTTTGCCAACTTCAGTTATTGCACTTGTCCATTGATCCCCCTATTTGGCGCTTCAACAGAGTGATAAGCAATTGAGATGGGCAGCACCTGCAGGCAGGAAACCCTGCAGTGACCATTGTTACCTTCTGGTACGCGGCTTACATTCTTTTTTTTTCTACATCCCATGCATTCCTCATGACACTTGGCTTAGGTCATTTGCTAGGTTTTTGGTAGATGTGTGGATAAAGTTGTTCTGATATAGTCAGTGGTATTTGTCGTTAAACCTTGAAATTATGTGTTGTTATGATGGGTATATGTTGGTTTCTTACAATTGCTATTATCCTTGTTAATGAAACCAAGCTAGGTAGTCTTGGTCACAGACTGATGAAAGTACTGGTTAGTGATTCGTATTTTACATTCCCCATCCCAACTGGTAGAACTATAACTTCTTGAAAGTTTGGTGGTAAGGCTGTTTAACTGAATTTTATACACCAGGGCTAATAGGCTGTACACATGTCTTCCATCTTTTTGCAATACGGGTAAACTTATTGAGGCATCCGGTCATGGTGTTTTGTTATCATGGGAATCAACCTAGAAACATTGAGCCTACATTGATCTTTGTTGTGTATTTGTATTGAGTGCCTCTTCCCTTATCTTCTTTGAGCTTGTGTTTCTGCTCAGTTACCATAGATAATGACAACATGTAGTTTATTGCTCCGAATCTTGACAGACGAGACAAAGTCCTGGAAATTTAGCCAAACACTTGGATATTGGTTCAGTTCGGCATATAGAGCATGATGTTTTAGAAGGGAACTCCATGGGCTCATGTGTTTTAAGTTCTGAGAAGGATATCACCAGTGATGCCGCTGCTCAGGAAGGCTCGACTACTGAACATCTGTCTGTTACAGCTGTTGCAGCCACAACTGACCAAGCAAATGCTGGGAAGCGTAAGATCCCTGATGATGATCATATGGAGTTAGTAGGATCTGAGGTTTTAAGGGATTCTCTTGATAAGAAGCAGAAAATTCCATTAGAACTAACTTCTACAGCAGGTGAAGTGGTACGTTACAATACTTTGGGAGAAAAAAGGGGCAGGTTAGAGGGTACCAGTCAGTGGAAGACCCTTGAAAAAGACCTATGCTTGAAAGGAATAGAGATGTATGGGAGAAACAGGTATCAAGATATTTGTTTTCTTGTCCTAGACCTATATATATCACGTGGAAAATTTCTTAACAGTATTAGCTTTCTTAAAAGTACCTTCATCACTTAAAAATTTCGTTCTTTGAGCACAAATCACTTATGGATCATGTGGAACTCGATTTATCACAGAATTAGTTTTTTAGACTATATTCATCATCCCTCTGCGCTTCAGTGTCTTGTTTGGATCATGTGAAATTTCTATTTACAGAAGCGTATTCCCAAGTTTTCAAATGGATTGACTGTGACAAATGAACAAAATTGGGAAAATGTGGTTAATACCGGTGCAAAAAATTAGTGTCCGAGTCTTATTTTGGAGGAAGGTGATTTCTTGAAAATTATAAATTTTTCAAGCTTTTAAATTTTTTCCAAAAAGATCCCTTCATAGAATTTATTCTCATCACTCAGAAGTTTCGTTTTTGAAGCAAGTTTCAGTTGTTTATTTATTTATTTTGGTCTCTGTCTCTGGAACGGGTCCTTTTTTTCATGCCTAATTCATGATGGTATAACTTTCATCCTTTATGGCACTAACAGCTCTATGCTAGTGATCTGGTTGCCATTAAACTTTGAAATTGAAGGTGGTTAATTGACGAAAATAAAACTGGGTTCATGTGCAATTTGATTAGTTGGTGATGCAGTTTACGAGGATGAATTTCCTTGTATGCTGGTAATTGAATGGAGAGGCAATATGTGGTGACCTCAAATGGAACTAATAAATCAGCATTCTGTCATAGTTGTCCTGTGTAAATTCTGTGGTCTTCTATCTCCAACTGTGTCCTTATGCATATCTTACATTAAAGTGGACATAGTTGCTCCATTATCATTCACTTATTGAAAGTGGACTAAAAGTTGAGTTTGTTCGAGGGATGTTCATTATTGGACTTAATTTGTGCATTTAGATTTTGCTCTAATTACAATACGTTGCAGTTGCTTAATAGCAAGAAATGTGCTGTCGGGACTGAAGACTTGCACCGAGGTGTCCAATTACATGCAGATTAGTGGATCTGTGACTGCTAATGAATTGGACAGTATGCATTGCTCAGACAACTGTGGAAGAGCTGTCACAGATAAGGTCTTCATTCACTACACTTTTGTCTTCTCAGTTTCCTGAACTAGACTCTCTATTGTTACTCCACTATTGTTATGTTTGCAAGACTAGTGGCAACATTATGTCTCCAGAGCTTTTTCTCCCCTCGTCATGTTATACTTTGTTTGGTATGAGCGAATCTGGGAAGTAGTTCTTTTCTCGTTGAAGCTGTGGTGCCTTTCAGAGCACTGTGTGCACTATTCGTGTCAAATGACCATTTTGGATTATTGTAGCCAGCCCATGGTTTATGTTGTAAGCTTATTGGCTTTTGCATATCTGCGAGTTTTAGCTCATTAGACAGATTTGACATATCTTACAATTGTGTCACTCAGGCAGTAGACCTATCAGTAAGACCACGATCACGATTAATTCGTAAAAGGGGAAGAACAAGGAGGGTGAAGTATTCGTCAAAGTCCAATGGTCTTCCGTCAAGCTGGAGAAGAATTGGTGAGCAGGCATGCAAGCAGTATACACCGTGTTCATGCAACCTCGTGTGTGGGAAGGACTGTGCCTGCCTGAACAATGGCACTTGCTGTGAAAAGTATTGTGGGTAAGTGACTTGCTCATGTGGCTAGTAATTGTTAGACCAACTACTTGAAAATGAAAAGCCGTGCACTGCTTTCGATGTTTGTTAAACCAGCATAGTTGATGAATGTTTTGCAACATTATAGGTGTTCTAAGAGCTGCAGAAACAGATTTCGAGGATGCCATTGTGCGAAGAGTCAGTGCAGGAGCAGACAGTGCCCATGCTTTGCAGCAGATCGTGAATGTGACCCAGATGTTTGCAAGAACTGCTGGGTCAGGTAATTATAGCATTTGACCTGTATGGTTCTTATGAAGTCTGCTAACTGCCGACTCTGAGCCGTCTGGATATGCACTTTTACCATACCAGTTTCCACATGCCAAAGCAAAGAGATAATTTTTATTTGGTTTTAAAAATGTGTACTAACAAGTGCTTTTACTTTGTCAGTTGTGGTGGAGGTGAATTAGGTGAACCACCTAGGAGAGGAGATAGTCAGTGTGGAAATATGAGGCTTCTTTTGAGGCAGCAGCAGAGAGTAAGCATTTTTTGAAGTTTGTCAACAATGATACTTTTTCACTGTAATTACTGTTGTACTGTTGACCTTGATATTGTATCATTTGCCATTTTCTCAGGTACTATTGGCAAGGTCAGATATTGCAGGATGGGGAGCTTTTATCAAGGTTAAAAAATCAATGATAAGTATTGTGATTTTATGTTTGGTACTTTTTCCATGAATGCTTGACTAATGAGGTGTATGATGTGGTTGCAGAACTCTGTGAATAAGAATGACTACCTTGGTGAATATACTGGCGAATTAGTATCCCACCGCGAAGCAGATAAGCGTGGGAAAATTTATGACCGTGCAAATTCGTCCTTTTTATTCGATTTAAATGATCAGGCAAGTGAAATTCTCTCTTTTCTTATGCGCGGTCAGAGTAGTGTATACGTTCTAAAAAAATTTAAATGATCAGGCAACAGTACCAAAGTTTTTATCAGACCTCAGTATTCTTGTTTGCCCTCAGACCTCAGTATACTAACTGTGGATTGTTTTCATGTGTTGCGATGGCCGTTCTACTCTCGATATGGGTTTTTATACCACAGTATGTTCTTGATGCCTGTCGTCAAGGAGACAAACTGAAGTTCGCAAACCATTCATCGAAACCTAACTGTTATTGCAAGGTATTCCATGACTTTGTCCATTACTTGCTGAGTTCGAAATGTCCAAACGGTTAAAGAAACATGTTAATTCATCAGTGTGCTCCTTTGTTCCAGGTTATGCTGGTGGCAGGTGACCATCGGGTTGGCATCTTTGCCAAGGAGCGTATAGAAGCCAAGGAGGAGCTGTTCTACGACTACCGTTATGCACCTGACCAGGCTCCTCCATGGGCCCGAAGGCCAGAAGGATCTAAAAAGGATGACTCTCTGCCACTTCATGGTCGTCCTAGAAAACATCAGTCTCGTTAACCCCATTCCTGATATTTATTGTAAACAGTTGTGGTTAATTTCCCTAGCAGGTCAGGTTTTATAGCAGTTTTCTTATATACACAACCTCTTTAAAGTATTCAATGTTGTAGAGTGAAACCATAGAATTAGCACATCTGATGTGCTTTCGAGTGTATAGCATGAATCAGATAGTCTCGTGTTATAGGAACAGCCTGGATTAAGGAATTCATCGGGACTTCACTTGTATCGCAGTTTGACACTTTAAGTTTTGAAGGGTGAGTGTTTTAATGAAATTGAGATGTTGAGCATGCCTTGTGTACTTGAGGTGTATTTGTTACTTCATCTATTGTATATATACGGATTGTTTTTCAGAGTGAAAGGGGCACATCCCATGGAGCAAACGGAAATTGTATAACCAAGGGCACATCAAAAAGACAAAAACAGTACCCGAATCACATTTCAGCAATCGCATAACAAGCGAAGTCAAGTATTTGTATTGTGTAACATGGTCTGTAAATTTGTATTCCTCAAACTCTGTGTTACAACTTACAACTGATGCCTCAGAGAAACCTAATCTACTCTAATGTTAACCGTATCAAAGTAAAAATCAATGAATGAATGGATGTGAACAATGAATTATACACTTTTGCTTGTATCTGTCGACATATTTGCAGTGAAAAAGAATGTAGACACTACTCACTAGCTGGTATGAACAGAACTCTTCTTTTGCTTCAAGAGCAACTGATGATATATAAGCTCGTTCCAAGCATCAGGGACGCCAGGAAGGCACCAGTGACTGCAATCTTCTGAAGTTCCCCTTTTCCCGGGAGGTCTCCCATATTTTGAGGGATGACCATCTATTCTGTATGATGACAAGCCAGATACATCTAAGAAAGTTACAGGAGTTTTCATTGTCCTGATGACCTCCTCAGCAATGAGATCCTTGTCAGGGTCATCTATGTACATATGGCCGAGCGGTTTTTGGGCTTCTCTACAATGTCCACCAGAGTTCCATTGCCCCTCTCTGTTGATAAGTTCCAGAAAACTTCAGTTCGCAAATTATAGGGATACCATCATACCAAGTTAGACAAAGAAGATTAGTAACTATCAACCTTCCAGGACAGACCTGAAATGGGCGGCTGCGGTACTTCGAAAGAAAACCTGAGTTTTGTGAGGATTAATATTTTTGTCAACCCATGCAGCCCACGTCGCTAATGCTTTTCTGTAGGCAGTCAAAGCATCAAGATGGGGATATACTTGTTGCCGTTCCTGAAAATAGTTAACCCTGTACGCCATTGCAGTATGACAGGATCAGAATCAAGTAATAACCACCAGCAATATTACTGTAATTCAAGTAGAACTATAAGTCCCTTGTATTCCCTTCTTCCCCCAAACTTCTTTCATCTAATCTCAAATTGATGTCCACTAAGCATAGAAGTAACTAACATCACTCTTGGTCTCCGACCCACCCCTAGTTCTACCACCATTCATTGACAAACACCACCAGATATCACATTGCAAAAAACAAGCTACATCTAAAGTTTCTAGCAAAATCAACAGCAATTGGGGATACAGGACTCACCCTGCTTTGGTTTTGTAATGATTCCACCAATTTCCAGAATTGAAAATCAAAATATCAGCTCCTTTCCATCTTGATGAACCTTTATCCATCGTATCAATACGCAGTGTCCCCTTGCGCTTGCTCCCTATCCTCGCCTTGCCTTCATGTACTAAGAAGTGACTAACATAAAACTCAACTGTACATTTGTAATCCTACATATAAACATAAAATCAGCATAATTATGAGCACAAACATTTTGAGGTAGGGATATACATACAAAGAAGGAACAAAAACTTGAATGAACGAATGATTGATGAGGAGAAACAAATTGTAGTGACAAAAACATCATGATGCTTAGTTGCTTACCACAAATCTAAAACTATAAGTCCCTTTTTGCTTAAGAATTCGCCGGCCACGAATCTCATACACTTTACTAGGATCTTTGACAGCTCCCATTAGTAAACAAAGCAATGATTCCCACTGATTCCTGTTAATTGAATCCCCAGCAAAAACCACTCTTTTCCCTCTTATCATTTCAAGCATATTTGTTGCATTGAACCTATTACATGGAAACACCACAAATCCACAATCATTACCAATTTCCAAACTAGTCAATGCACTATGATAGCTAGCAAATAAACCATAGAAAGTATGAAATCAAATATCCTATAAATTGATTCTCATAAAACATTATAACCATATAATTTTCCTTGAAAATTAATTGCACCAACATAAAGAACATGCATCTACAGTACACAATACCTTGGAATTTCACAATCTTGTGGCTGCCATCTCCATTTCATGTAATCATTGTTAGGCCTACCATTTCCTTGGCAATCAAACCCTTCATCAATGAAAGGACATGAAAGATTTGTGTACAATGGATAACTCTCATCAACCACCCATCTGCCTTTTGAAACATCACAATCTTTTACCACCTTTTTAACCCCTTCATCATCTTTACCATCTAAAGAACCTTTCTTTTCACCTTTCACCTCACTACCACCATCTTTCTTTCTTTGAATTTCACCATTTTGACCAAAATTTCCCTTTTTCTGAACCTCATTTCCCTCAACAATATTGGAATTTACAAGAAACCCAGATGAATTTTCAGGTTTCCTCACATGGGTATGTCTCAAAATTGAATCTTTCAAGCTACCAACTGAGGTATTCACATTGCCAACTTCAGAAACAGAGCTATTAGCAACAAACCCAGAAGCATTTTGAGGTAAAACCAAAAGGGTATCAGTATCAGTCAAATTAGCAGTATTAACAGTAAAACCAGTCAAAGATTGAAGATTTAATGTGCTGAGGTTGACACTAACTGAGGGTGTGTTGAGCAAAAAGAGAGAATCTTGGTTGACTAGAGGGGTGGAACTAGATGTGAAAAAGGAGAAAAGTGATATGAAAACAAGAAATGAGAGCAGAGTTAGAGAAAGAACCAGAAATCTAGTTGTTTTCCAAGTGAAAGAAGCAGCTCTACTGTGCTTTTCCATCATTCTTCATTAGCTTGCTTGGCAGTTAGCTTGGCATTGAGAAAGAAAGAAAGAAAGAAAGAGAGGACAGAGAGTGTAATGCATCTGAATGTTAGTAGGGGGACTCCTTTAGATTTGGTGAAAAAAGAGCAGTTAACTACGAGTATTGTAATTCTTTAGTTTGTGCTAAACAAGTAAAGAACGTGGTGTTAGTATGGCTTTTGTGGAAAGATAAGATGTTGAGCGGGATTAAATATTTTTATCCAAAAACTACTATATTTAGAGATTACTATATAAATTTCTAACATCAAGAAACTGAGTGAAAATTCCTCCAAAGGTAAAAAAAATAATTAAATTGAAGAAAGAATATTTGTGTTATGACTCATGACAATGAGCCTATTTTTTTTTTTTAAAGATGAACTAAACTAACTAACCGGAAAAAACGGTGATGAAAAGGAAGTCATTCAATTATAGAAGGATGCTACCAGGTAGTTTTTGTTATCGAATGTATTCTGCTCGATTGATTTCATATTTTGTTGATATCAATTTTGACTGTAGATGCCGTATGGCATTATTTAATGAAAGCTCTCTTTTCTCTTCAAAAACTATCCTAACTGGAAAAAACTGTAAGTTTTTGTTTAATTATTTTGACACTTAATCAATTATCAAAAACCATATCAATATTGTAACTACACTATAAGGTGAGTTCAATTATATATTATGATCACGAATGAATATTGGGATATAAATTCTTATGTTTACAAGTTACAAGCCAAATTGCATCACAAGATGAATTGCGAAAACTAAACCGAACTAATTAGGTTGCACAGACAGAGCCTACATGAGCAGCACTATTGTCTATTGGTGGGTTGTGAATTTGTGATCTTGTGGACTTGTGTGCTTGTGTTGTGCCTATAAGAGATGATCTTATGTTTGAAAAAAAGAAGAAAAGATTATCTTAGAATCTACTATTTGACTCTTTTCTTTGGTGTATACATCTATTTTTGGTGTACTTGTGTCGTGCCCAGCGTGACTGGTAGCCCAAAATTGTACACACAGATGTGATTCTATAAAGTGATCCATCAAGGATCAAATGATCAATAGATGATACCATAGTCCAAGCACCCTGTCTGCCCAAAACATCCGCAAATTTCAGTGTCATAGTACATGTGAAAAAGCCCAAACTCATTTGTTTACCTAAGCTACATGGCCACTTCCTTGTTTTGTATGGTCAACGAGGATTGAAGAAGGTGCAATAACTGCAATTTTTTCATCCTACCAGGCTACCACGTTCCTGATGTCAGGAAATTTACTTCAGGAGCAATTTAGTGCTGATGTACAACATTTCGTTGATTTGTATGCTTGAACACTCACAAAAGTCACAATGTCTGCCAGGTGCCAGGATCCTGAATGGTGATATTTCTGTATCAGTCTGGCGTTCATGAATGTTGGCCCCTAGTAAATGTTTCAGAACAACATTATGGACATTGTAAGTATGACTGTAAGAGACAGTTTGCTTGAACCTCAGAAAAAAAGAAAGAAATGTGGTTGGGGGGTTTGACTGCGTGGGTTTTTGTTGCACACTGTCTGTTGTCACACTCGGCAGCTAAAGTGCAACAGCGGAAGAAATGTATGAGAAATCACACAGTATCATTTTCAAAATCCAAAATTCCTCCAAAACAAGTACTGTAATACACATTAATTTAACCTGTTGTTTAGTTGCTTGATAGCAATTCAAAGAATACATGATTACCAAGTGATCAGCTGCTATACCTTAGCTGCAGTATCCTTTTAGCTAAAACATGCCAAACTGCCAAAGGAAACAACACATGCACTCTATCTGTAACCTGTGCCAAATGAACTAAGAACTAAGAACTAAGAATATATGTAACACTCATCAATTTCATCCTAAGAACTAAGAAGAGAAGACAGCTTCCATAATGACGTGCTTCTTCTTTGGGTATCCCATACCCAAGAGATGACTTAAGTATGGCTTGCCATCTTTAATTGTCACTGCTGTGGCTATCCGATGCTTTGGTCCCGAGCAAGTTCCAGTCACTGAAGCCGTTTCCCAACCATCAGAACTCTCTACCAAACGCCCCGAAGGGTTGCTTGACGCAACAACGAGTTTTGTGGGTGACAAGAGATCTATGCCATCTCCAAATTTAAGTGATCCACTAACAATTTCAACCAATTTCACTTTCTCTCCATTTTTCAAGTCAACTTTGTACAAGTTTCCAGTGAAAGTGTGAATTACTAGCAAGTACCCATCGGGATGGTACACAATTCCGTTTAGGCCTACCAGATTATTGTACCATTCTTTCGCAACAAAAAGAGGGCTTCTAATGGTTGACAACAACTTTCCATCTACACTCACCTTCCAAAGCTTGTTACCTTTTGCATCAGTTACGTAGGCGTTACCATCTTTGTCAATGGCTACATCATCCGCAAAGGTTTTCTCATCACCTACATGTGTACAAAGACTTGAAGATTAGAAATTGCAAACGAATACTGTAATATATTTTTCTACTTACAAAAAGGAATTAGCTCTGTTGTGAACTTGTGATCCATTCATGTCACTGTTATTAGTTATTTGTCCCTCCAAATGCCCCCTAATAAGGCTTTTAACTTGATCCCAAAACGACCAGCTAATCAACCACAACGACATAATTTAATCGACCTTCCAAAAAATAGCTCATCTTTCTTCTTCTTTTTTTACTGTAAATCTTCTGCATTCAGAAACATATATACATACTCATTGTTTAGGGAGGTCGATTCTTTTCACCTTCTAAATACTTTCATCTTGTTTCTTCTAATCGTAACAAGTTGTTACATACTTGCATCGATATTCATTAGTACTCGTAATCATTTATGTATTATTAAAAGGTTTCAGCGTCATACTGTGTAGTTACATAAACGCTCAATATTAACAATGTTCAATAAGTAATTGAATGTCAAAATAATTAAACAAATTTTTTAGTTCAACGTATTTCAATTCAATTTAGTTCATAAAACCCAAAGAGAACATGTCCTAAATCGAGACAAGTGACACCAAGCCACGCAAACGAGGACCATAATGAACTGAGTGTCTCTGTGTCTGGGACAGTACAAATGTACAATAGGCTAGGAGGAATTCTAAACCCATAGCCCCTAATTGTACTGTACACAATTAGGGGTGGGTCCCAA
>ONZK01002037.1:10687-27554 GCA_900322385.1 Pharnaceum exiguum | reverse complement strand
CAATGTCATGTTCTTATATGATAATATCATGTTCAGATAGGTGAATGTCATGTTGAAGTGAGAAAGTCACCACTTCAGTCATATATCAAGTTGTATAGCCTACTTATCATGTTCTAATATAACACTATCAAGTTCACATTTCAACATGATATTTACACATCTGAACATGACATTATTGTATATGAACATGATATTCATGTTGTTCAACATGATAAAAAAAACCAAAAAACATGGGATCCATTGCTAATTGTGAATAGTATAATTAGGGGCTATTTGTGTAGTATTGCTCATAGGCTAGAGTCAGTACCCCAAGTCCCCAACCATAGCTTTGACCCATAGTGTAATTTATGCTTTGGGGATGCGCGTTACTACTAGTACTGTACAAGCTATGAAACGCCAAACAAACAATGCCACACACTTCCCTTCAAACACACATTGCCAGAACACTTCCCTTCAAACAAACATTATTGCCAGACAGACACTTCCCTTCAAACTTCTGTCTTCTGTTTCACTAAAAAAGAGAACCACACATTTGAACGATAATGTATTACGGAGTACTACTGTAGTTTGTTTCAGACGAGTGTCGAGTACTTGTCGACCCTTTTTCTTTCCCTTTCAATTGACCAGTACACTGTACACTCATTTAGCTAGTGGTCTTGGCAAATTGGCATTACAGTACATTATTTAAAGATTCTACTTCGTGTGATGGCGGAGTTTCTCATTGTTAGATCACATTCACAATAATGCAAGAACTTCTAAGAAAATCATCTGGTGGCCTAAATGAACCAGAATGACTAGCACTAAGCCACTAACGGTTTATCTATGCATTCACATCAGATACACTAGTCAGTGATTACCATTTACGTCCGTATGTGTACACCAAATACTTCATATTGTTTAATTGTTTCTCTAGTTGTAACGCACATAAAATGATACAGTATCTAGTAGTCTTTTTAAAAGTGCACACTTTATGCAATAATGGTCACCACTTTCACTGTTAGCACACGAATCTAACAGACCCATGTAAAGAACGTAATCAAAGTTTTTTATTCGAACAAAACTTCTATGCAAACTTTTCTGAAAACATAATACAACTTAATTTAAAAAACAACGTACGTACCGTAGCCACTAAGGTGAGTGACAAACAAGCGACGCCAGGAGGACAAATCATACGCAGCTAAACCACTGTAACGATTACCAATCAAGTCAACCATAACAACAACTAGCCTGTTCCTCTCCAAGTCAACGTTGAACCCCACAGATGAGTTCCTTCCAAAGTCAGCGTCATTAATGGTAGTGATTTCATCAAGGACATGGTCAACGTTGTGATCATCAGGTACCCTAATCTCCCCTACACTGCCTTCTAAGCCAGAGACAATAAACCGACGGTTGAGATCATCCCACTTTGCTGTCTCCCTTAACCATCCTGCGCTGTGGTAGCGGTACACGTGGCCTGATGGTGGGGCCCTCTCCAGGGTGATTATGTAGCCTATGGGGATGGCTGATAGTATGAGAAGGATCAAGTAGAACTTGGTGGTGCAAATGCAGGAGAAACACCCCATATTGTTGTGATATAAGGGTGCAAACTATAGTGCTAATGTTGTGACTTGTGAAGTTTATGTTATGTTTGTTTTGTTTGGTTTAATATAAGGTTTTGTTTATGTACGTGTATGGAAAGTGGAAAGGATCAAAGGATGAGGAAGAAATAATATGGAAATAATGTTCTTTATATGGTTGAACGTGTATCTTTGATTTGTTGAGTTTTTAAGTGTTTTCTTTCTAATGGTTGGTGAGAAGTTGGAGAAGGGTAGGAGAGGGATTTTCGAGGTGTTTAGCCCTGAGGAACTCGAGGGTGTGGTAGTGTGGTGGGATGGTGCAACTATTTGAAAAAGGGTTCTTTTCTGTAACATGATTTGATGATTTGTTTATGTCTTTTGAGAAGGTTAGTGCAAGTTGTTAATTAGAGGATGTGATGGGATCTTGGGTATCGTTTGGCAGGAACTTTACACGATAACAATAAGAAGGTATTGGTATTTGGTAAGGGTTGGACTGTTTGGTGGGATAGATGCGAATTTGTAAGGAAATGATTTATCATGACGAAATGCAAAGGTTTTGGTTACACCGAGTGATATATGGCTATCCGAGCTCCATTGGCCATTGTGGTGCTCTATCTTGTTTTCTATCGATTTTATGCATTGACTGATAAGCAGTACTCACAAAACCACTAAACATCATCTGCCCACTAATATCTTGGATTGGTTTAAAGAAATAATCGAGATGGCGAACTCCTCACTCAAATTTCGATAGTCTCCAATCGCCCAAAAAAAAAGGATAGCCTTACCAATTAAGAAAACTAACTTATATCTTGGATTATGAAGCCTATCAATCACTTTCCAAGCAGTGTACTTTTTTTTATAATAGGTAAGAAATGAGATTTTGAGAATACCTCTTCTGGAGACCTTTCTACAGAGTAACTTGTAATCACGGAGGATATTTGTTAACTACTCGGGCTAAGTAGTCAGAATTTCCACATCTTGACCCTGATGTGTAGTTGCGTCCTCAACACCACTACAATTTTTCGGAATACTTGAAACTTGAAAGCTTAATCTTTTTGCATCATTTTGATCACTACATTCCTCAAACGAGACAAGAAAGAAAAGTTGAAAGATCAAAGCAGGGCCTCTTTCCGTATGTGCCGAAAGCCCAAATGCATGTACAGAGCTTTACGGGCCGCTATAGGTAATGTACAACATTGAACAATTCTTCTTTTTTTCATTTGAATTGACTGAATTCATTGATGGAGATTGTACAACATCTTCCTACAATTCAAATTCAATAAGATGAAGTAAACATTGCAAATTTATTTACGTACAAAACCGCTGATACTCGGTAAACAAAGCACTTTCAAGCAGAAAAAATAGCTTCAACAATGACATGTTTTTTCCTAGGGTATCCCATGCCAATCAAATAGTTCAAGTATGCCTTCTCATCCTTCACGGTCACTCCCGTTGCCAACCGATGCATCGGTCCAGAAAACGATCCAGTAACTGAAGCTGTATTCCAGCCGTCGACACTCTCCACCACCTTAGACGAAGGGTTACCAACAACAACGAGCTTTGTCGTTGATAGGAAGTCCATCCCATCTCCATTTTTGAGTGAGCCACTCACTATATCAACTAGCTGAATGTCCTCATGTCCCTTCTTCAAATCAATCTTGTACAAGTTTCCAGTAAATGTGTGAATTACCAACAAGAAACCATCAGGGTGGTATGCAATTCCACTAAGGGCTACAATATTCTTGTACCACTCTTTAGGAGTAAAAAGAGGGCTCTTTATTATGGAAGACAACTTCCCATCTTCACTAACTTTCCAAACCTTGCCGCCTTTTACATCTGTTACATAGGCATTGCCCTCAGCATCAACTGCTACATCATCTGCAAAGCTTTTTTCATCACCTACATTTGTACATATTTAACAGTCAACAAATGGGCATCCTGGATGATATAGTCCCCAAGTCTCAATACATTGTCGAACTGAACCTAGCTCTAGATAACTCATGTTCTATAGGCAGCTTAAAATACGATTAAGCTTTTCAATCTATAGGCAGCTAGCTCTTGGAGTTAATAGCATTTCAATTGGTCTAGCCTCTCTATGTTTTACACCATAAAAATTTTCTATGTGATGAAGTGCAAGATTAAACTTCTGAACAGAATTGACTCTATTGAGCACAAGTGCACAACTAGTTGCATGATTGTAACAGTGTTCAAAACAAATGGCATGTGGACCAGTGATTTTGACTCAAATTATGTCACTAACAACGGGAAAGAAAACACAAATTGACACCATTTGCCACGCAGAACACGAGGGTCGAAATGTAGGACCAAAACTCACCAAAGGATCATTAGGCCATCATTAGTGTAAAGTTTATTGAGCAAAAGACCACTTAAAATGCCAGATAATTAGCTAATAATAAGTACGTATCACCACAAACCACTAGAAATTAACCTAGGAGCTAGATTTTTACCTCTAGCTACAACAACAAATTCATAAACTAACTAGTACAAGCACAAAGTTGGCAAATACATCAAGCACAAAGTTAGCAAATACATCAAGCACAGAGTAGTAGAATGAATACAGAACTTGACAATATGAAATAACTAATTTTATATCATCAATGTCATTAGTTAAATTGATGAAATGGAAAGCGTACCATGACCAGCAAGGTGAGCAATGAACAAACGTTGCCAAGAAGACAAATCATAAGCAGCAAGACCACTGTAACGATTTCCAATCAAGTCAGACTTAACAACAAGCAGACGGTTCCTAGGTCGATCAATGGTTATACCCACAGACAAGTTTCCAGCCAAGTCTTCATCTTTAAAGGCTATGGTTTCAGTAAGGACATGACCATCTTGATGATCATCGGGTACCTTGATCTCCCCTACACTGCCCTCCAAGCCAGAGACAAGAAACCTTCTGTTGAGATCATCCCACTTTGCTGTCTCCCTGAACCATCCTACACTGTGGTAGCTGTACACGTGTCCTGCTGCTGGGGCCCTTTCTAGGGTGATGATTATGCCTATTGGGATTGCTGAGAGGAGAAGAAGGGTCAGTATGAACTTTGTTGAGCATATGAATGAGAGGCACCCCATTTTTTGTAAAAATGCAAATTTTGCTTAGCTACTCACAGACATCAGCAACAAAAGATTTTGCTTTGGAATTTGGATATATAGCAATATGAATATATATGAAGGTGTGTGGCTAGGACATTGGAGGGGTAATATAACAAGAAAAAAGAAAGACACGTGTTGCTAGAAACATTATTATGAGTGATTAATGGTCATCAGTAATGTCACATTGTCACCTGCCTGCTGGCTTTGGGACAGGCCTGAGAATTTATTTTGACTGTGGATTCTTGAAATGTACAGCAGTACAGTAGTTGTAATCTTGCAATTTTACAACTTTCTACTCTCTTTTTTCCTCTCAATGGCACATTGGCAATTTGTCACTAGGCAAGTCATGATACTGAATTTCTTTGAGTTTAAACTCTGCAATATACCATCTGAAGTTAAGCTAGATAAAAATCTGACTAAATGAGAACTTTCTGACAGGATAATAGACTTGTACACCAGTACTTGGCTAACCAAACTAAAGTAACTAAGTACTTTAGCCTCTATTCAAAATTCCTTATCAGAAATTATCCATGAAATTACTCAAAAAAAATGCCTATGTCACACTCACAAGTCACCTGTGTACTCACATAGCCCTGTTTGGGTAATTAGTAGATAGTAGAAGCAGATAGCAGATTGGGGATTTATGTGAGAGAGAAAATGACAAAATAAGAAAAGAGCAGATTCAATAGCAGATTGATGTGAAACATAAAAAGACGGGATATGCTAAAAAAGAGCAGATTTGCCAAACGCTCCCATAGTCACATAGCATAACACAACATAAAAAGGGTCTTTAAATGTTACTACTACTACCTATCACTAACATTATACTGTCATTAGTATATAAAAAAATCATTTTAACAGTCAATTTATCTTTTGAGAGTATCACCCACTAATACAAGTTTTTGTGTCATTTTCATCAACTGAAAACTAAAAAGATTACATTTTTAGTACTGTATTTGTCTGTAGACAAAAAGTTTATCCTTTGTGTTTGTTATTTGTCAAGTTTTTTGGTAAAGTGTGAATGAAAGGTATAAAAGCAGTGAAGATAATGAAACTGACAGTCTCAGTCTCACAGTCACAGGCAGTGATGAAAGAAAAGATGATGATGATGCAGCAGCTTCACCAAACGTATCATACTTCCGTATTATCCCGCCATTTATCCTTTTTCACTCACAACCCCCCCTACTCCATTCTCTCACCTCTCCCTTCATTTCGAACTACCCGCCACTTTCACTCACCAGCTGTCACTGCTGATGCAAAAGGGCCTTCTGGGTCTGTTTCTAATTCACACTACGAAGGTATATTCTTGCTAAAGTTTGCTTCTTTTTCTGTTTTTGTCACTTGGGTTTCTTCTTAATTTGACTGTAGTTGATTAAATTTTATGTTAAAAGTTTGATATGCTTGTTATCATTACCAATGTTGGCATCTTTGATTGGTCTGTGAAAATGAACTGTTATGATGTTGATGATCAAGCTTGGTTTGATGAGTTGGTTACTTGGGTATTGCCATATTATGCTACTAAATACTACTCGTATTATAGTAATAAGTTATGTTGATGAAGCTTTTCAATTATGTGAACTCTAATTTGTGGCTATCTAGTATTGAGTATTGATCAAGTTAGAGTCTTTACTTCAAAAGCAAATTGGCATCCCATTTTATTTTTCTTTTTTTAGTTTGGGATGTTTCTTGTTGTGAACTGAGTTTTAAGGAACAAGAAATGCATAGGTCTTTGAAAGTTATGTCACCTGAAAAATGTGCAAGTTCAACTTTTCCTTAGAAGACACTTGCTTGTGTAAAATGAAGTAGGCAATAAATAGATCATCTCTATGCTGGTTTGTAGTGGTATGTTTCGAACCACTTATGACAAAGCTAGTTCAGGACAATGGTGCACATTTATCTCTTTTGTGTCAAGTGCTTCATGATGTGTCCTTTTTTTTGGAGAAACCATATATTGACATGACTTGTGAATGATCGAAAAGGTTACCATCTTGTAATAATCAGGCTTTTCATCTTCTTTTAAGAATGTGGGATGATGTAGGGTTTACTTTGGGTATTCTGTTCATATGTTCTCAGAATATGATCTAGCATCTTTAATTAATGACTTTAGAGTCTTTGTTTATGTAGATTTGGATAATGAGGCTGGATACCAGCTGCCTCCATCTGAGATAAAGGATATTGTTGATGCTCCTCCAAGACCCAGTATAAAATTTTCCCCTGATAAGGATAAGATACTGTTTCTCAAGAAGAGATCTTTACCTTCATTGGCTGACCTTTCTAGACCAGATGAAGTTCTTGCTGGTATCCGAATAGATGTAAATTGCAATTCTAGGAGACAAAAGTGAGTCACTATTCAAACAATGATCACAATTCAGCACAAGTTCCTCTCCCTTTTCTCCCAGTTTTTGCATTCATGAAATCTATTGTGAATTTATGATCAATGCTTTCTGCTGCCTTACCCACCCTCCCATTTTTGATTGGACCACGGAATAAAAACCCGCTGCTTCATAGCAATTAACAAGTTTGAACAGTTCAAGTAGACGTTTAGTTAACAATGATAGAGATGTCGATAAGCATGTTAAGAAATTTCATAAATTATCTTCCTTTCTTATCCCCTGGCATGTTATTCCTTTTATGACATACTTGTTTCATGTGCCTAGGTCATTCTACTCTGGTATTGGGATCCATCGACTGATGAGCGATGGTACTCTTGGGCCAGAAAAAGAGATACATGGTTTACCTGCTGGTGCTAAGATCAATTACGTGAAATGGTAATTTTAGTCTACACTCTACAGCATGAATAATCTCTCATGCGCCTTCTGTTTGTGTTGATCAATTTTTCTGATGTGACAATTTGCTTCCTGTTGTCCGACTTTGCTCTTCCAGGGCAAACAACGGCCAGCATTTGGCTTTTACTGTTCGTGTTGATGAGGTAACTATCCATCTTTGCCTATGTGGAGGAACTTTTTGTGTTTCAGCAGCATTCAGAACTCTCTACCTTTTTCAACTACAGTTCTGCAAACATGTTCTATTATTATGATTGTTCTCCCATGTCACTTACAGCTCAGAAGACTTTAACCTTCTCATTTTTCTGCACCAATTTACATTTTCCAACTATGATGCCAATTTTGAAAATGCACACACTTTAAGCTTAGAAGCTGGTCATTCTTGAATTTGGAGAGTGTATTTGCCTAATAGGTGTTTCATGCTCTAGTCACTCTCTTATGGTACTTCATCAACTTCAGAAACAGCAATTTGATGGGACACCATGTAGTACTGTAGTAGTGTCTGCTGGAGATTTAGTTTTCGTGAATGTGATCTTTTTATTTATTGTTGATTTTAGATGTTTCAGAACCTTTTACCACATCATTGCAAGTCCATTTTCTACAAATCTCACATTGTGATAGTTTGAGAACTCTAGAGTTTTGTGACTGTTTGCAGGAGCAGGATGATTATTGCAGCTGCAAACTTCAGGTGTGGATTGCGGATGTTGAAACTGGTCAGGCAAGACCCTTGTTTCACTCATCAGACATCTATGTAAATTCTGTTTTACACAAGTAGGTGCTTGCTAGAACTTGTCTGCTTGAATGTAGAGTATCAAGATGCGTTGAGCTGACAGCTTTTCCGTCTTTTCTGCAATAGTTTTGTTTGGGTGAATGACTCAACTCTGTTGGTTTGCACCATCCCATTATCTCGTGGGGAGCCCCCACTGGAGCCTCTGCTTCCACCTGGTCCTAAGATTCAGTCTAATGAGCAGAAGAATACTATACAAACCAGAACTTTCAGACTTTTCTTGGAGGATGAATATGAGGAAAATTTGTTTGATTACTACGCAACCTCACAACTTCTATTGGCTTCCTTAGATGAAACAGTGATTCCTTTTGGGCCACCAGCTATGTATACATCACTGATTCCATCTCCAGATGAGAAGTATATATTGATTAGTTTCATCCATAGACCATATTCTCGTACAGTGTCCTGGAAAAAATTCCAAAAGAAGGTTGATTTGTGGAAAGCAGATGGGACATTTGTGAGACAACTTTGTGACTTGCCACTAGCAGAGAACATTCCTATTACTCGTAATAGTGTAAGAAAAGGAATGCGTTCTATCAATTGGAGAGCAGACAAGCCATCTACTCTTTACTGGTAATGTTCTTCTTTAATGTTTAACCTCTACCTCTTCTGCCCAAATCAAGTGCAATTGAGCATTCAAATGTTAGACGCTGTGATTTTGACATTGTAAATCTACAGTTGATGTTGTGTCTAGTGGTCTGGACTAGGCCTTACCGCCTTAAAGGATCTGTCTTCTCTTTTCTTTTCTAAGAAAATTGTTCTATGTCCTCCCTGTGCTTTAAGAAATTGTGAAAAGGGAAATATGAAATACCACTGAGTTTGATTCCTTATGAGCAGGGTTGAAACGCAAGATGGAGGTAATGCAAAGGTGAAAGCATCTCCTCGTGATATTGTTTACACTCAACCAGCTGAAGCAAGTGAAGGAGAACAACCCACTATCTTACACAAACTTGATCTTCGATATGGGTATAGATATGTACCAATTTTATAAGTCTGTCTTCTTCTTCTTTTTCCCTTGGCTTTAGTTCAACGGAATCTTCAGCAATCAATGTTACCTCCCAAAGGAGTTACTGTTACATCTTTATGTAAGGAAAATTTACTGATACATTTGTCGGAGTAGGATTTACTCTGGGAATATTAGGTCTTCTGATAAGGTATTGTAAATGGAAAATTTATTGATACATGTGTCTGACCTGTGTTTCTCCTACTTGCATCTTTGCAGGGCAATAGCTTGGTGTGATGATTCTCTTGCCCTAGTGCGTGAGTCTTGGTTTAAAACTCGCCAAACTAGAACCTGGATCATATCTCCTGGAAACAAAGAAATCACTCCACATATATTGTTTGATAGATCATCTGAAGATGCTTATTCAGATCCAGGTTCTCCAATGTTGAGAAGAACTTCAACTGGAACATATGTCATTGCAAAGGTGAGGAAGGAAAAAGAGGATGCTACTTACATGTTGCTAAATGGTATTGGTGCTACTCCTGATGGAAACAGCCCATTTCTTGACTTGATGGACATGTAAGGGTCATGAAAAAAGAAATTCTACAAACACGCCTTTAAACTATTATTTTACTGGGAAGTGCAGAATCTTACGCCCTTAAATTTCAGTACTACGGGCAACACAGAAAGGATATGGCAGAGTGACGACAAGTATTATGAGCGAGTGGTTGCTTTGATGTCCGAGCAGAATGAAGGGGATATTTTTATCAACCATTTAAAAGTTCTCATTTCGAAGGAATCAAAGACCGAAAACACCCAGTATTTTTTACATAGATGGCCACATAAGAACGCGTCACAGATAACGCACTTTCCACATCCATATCCTCAGTTGGTGTCGTTACATAAAGAGATGATCAAGTACCAGAGGAAAGATGGAGTGCAACTTACTGCAACTTTATACCTGCCACCTGGATATGATGCCTCAAATGATGGTCCTCTACCTTGTCTGATCTGGGCTTATCCTAAAGAATTCAAGAGCAAAAATTCTGCTGGGCAAGTACGAGGTTCTCCTAATAAGTTTGCCAGCATAGGATTTACTTCCCCCCTTCTATGGTTGGCTAGAAGGTATTTATCTCACCCATCTCTTATCTAGTGTCGAATTTCAGGATTTGATTGTTGTTTTCTCACTGATGTAACATAATAATGTATACGTTCATGACGGTGGACGAACTCTGATTTTTTTGTATTATGATCAGGTTCGCTGTGCTGTCGGGACCTTCCATTCCTATCATTGGTGAGGGTGATGAGGAGCCAAATGATAGGTTAGCAGCTAATTTTTGACCTATATTCTCACTATATCATGCTCTTTAGGAGGATTATAAGGAGCCAGATAATAGGTATTTTATGACCTAGATATATGGCATTGGATTATGAGTTTGTTATGGTTGTCTCCAAGAACCGTAAAGTGAATTTTTTTGGTAGAGAAATGATTTATTGGGGCAACGGAAATAGTCAAATCAAATGTTGTTTCTCTGTCAAAGTTAGTTAGTCTTATGTGCTCTGAATAGACCTAAATAACAATATCTGCTTTGGGTTATTTGGTTTCCTTTACTTCTCACTCCTTGGATGGGTGGGTGAGTTAGTGTGGTTGGTTGTGTGTATTGACGAGATAAATTTCACCAGGTATGTAGAGCAACTTGTTTCCAGTGCAGAGGCTGCTGTGGAGGAAGTAATCCGGCTAGGAGTAAGCTTATTTGATTTTCTCTTTTATTGGCGAAAAAGTAGTTTTTATGCTCTATGATTCTGAATTTTGAATGCACAATTTTCATTCTATGCTGCTTCTTTACAGGTGGCTCATCCGGACAAGATAGCTATTGGAGGTCACTCTTATGGAGCATTTATGACGGCAAACCTCTTCGCACACGCTGCTCATCTTTTCTGCTGTGGTATTGCCCTCTCTGGAGCGTATAATAGAACTCTTACACCATTTGGATTTCAGGTAAATAAAACGAAAAGAAAATATATTATTATATATTACAATATATAATGTACAAATAATGTCTTAAAATGGACATTATGAATATTCTTATTTGTTAACTATAATGCAGATATTCTTTACCTCATTGCATTTTGCAATTGTATACTGCTTATAGGCAGAGGAGAGAACCCTTTGGGAGGCAACAAACACTTACTTAGAGATGAGCCCCTTTATGTCTGCCAATAAAATTCATAAACCTATTTTGCTTATTCATGGAGAACAAGACAGCAATCCTGGGACAAAAAAAATACAGGTAATTTCTTGTAGATTACTGCTGCATTTTTCTGTTTTACTATGGCCTTTTGAATTTGGTAACCAGTCGTACTGGTGTTCTCGCTTTCAACCCAATGATAATTTAGCTCATATTTTGAGTATTCCTGTTCTGTAAATTTTCAGTCAGACCTTTTCTTCAATGCTCTAAAAGGTCATGGGGCCCTTTGCCGCTTGGTGGTCCTTCCTTGTGAGAACCATCGCTATCTAGCCAGAGAGAGCATCATGCATGTAATTTGGGAGATGGACCGGTGGCTCCAAAAGCACTGTGTTTTGACCACATCTGAGGAAGGCAATGATGCCGGTTCTACTGAGAAGGAAGGCAGCATACCGCAAGAGATATTGTCCTAGTGGCAAGGGCCAAGGTGATATCTGCAAATACTGCAGTTGGTGGTGTTGAGGGGAAATATTGAACATGAATGACACACTAATGGAGGTCATTTTTGTGTCCCTAAAACAAGAGGATCCCCATCCGGTCCGGTCTGGTCTTGTTCAAACTGGTTGTCCATCCACTGTAGGTTTATTACATGATAGAACTGTTCTCTTATTCAGAACCTCAGAGGACCGACGCCTTAATTGACTATACGTCTGTACTACATGAGCAAATGTATCATACATTCAACTATTCAAGTACACATTTATCTAATACATGAGTGGAATTACACGAATTTCCACCACAAAAGTCCATTATGTGTTTGCTATACTTGCATTCCATACCTTGCTATTGAATGAACATCCAAAAAAAAAGAACTGACACCTCTTTATCATCTGTCAAAGATAAAGCTTCATGTACCAGAAACCTTATCTACCTACATGTTACTAAAACTTTGCCCAAACATGCAATGCATCCAAATCAATCTCATATCATACAATAGTCAACTGTCTTACTCAAAGAAAGAATTTTTTTTGGTATTGAGTTGGAAAAATATCCAAACAAATATCCAAACAAAACAATGATCACAGTATGAGCACATAACTACCTAATCTATCACTACATTCACTAGTCACTTGTCACTACACTATCACACTTTCTATCTCAACAGAATAAACAAAGCAGACCAAAACCCAAAAGAAAAAGAAAAAGCCAATCAAAAGTTTTGAAAAGTAAAGAACAGCCAACAGAAAGAAAAGAAGATGCGGCCGCTACACAGAGTCTATCATCGTTTCTCAACATTCTCACTATTCGTCCACCATCGCCACTCCATTCTCTCACCTCCATCATTTACACTTTCTACTAAATTCCCTTCTATTCACACAACCACACAAAAAACTCTCATACCCAGAAAGCCCCTTACCTCCTCCTCTACAACAACTATGAGTAGGATTCACACTCTTGTACCTCTTGAAGCTGCTTCTTCTGCTGGAGGAGGGGCAAATGGGTCTTTCAGTAACTCACTCTATGATGGTATATTTTCTGTGAAGTTTGTATCTTTTTCTGTTTTTGTCATCTGGGTTGGTCTTTAATTTGGCTGCAAATGATTGATTATGTAGAAAGTTTGAATCTTTTTGTGGAAAGTTTTAATCTTTTTCTGTGTTTTGTCATCTGGGTTGGTGTTCAATTTGGCTGCAAATGATTAATTGTGTGGAAAGTTGTGTGTTTGTAGGATTTTATGATCATCAGTTTTATGAGTTGGGTATGTCTTATATTGATGTAAGATATGGCTGGAAAATGGTTGTACTATTGATCATCACAGTATGATTGAGCATATGTATCTTAGTTAGATGACCTGATGACCTTAAGAGTATGTTGGTTTTTTTTTTTCTAGTGTTTATTGTTGGACTTTGTAGTTGACTTGGTTGACATGAGTCAAAACAGTGCTTTATTAATGAATTATAATTTTTTGGTTTTAGTTTCATTTTTGCATTTACATGGTTATGGTCTGGTATATATTTTTTTGTTTAATGGTTTAGTTCTCCAAAACCTTATGGGTATCTTGTTTGATTTTTTTTTATTTTTTTTGGTTCCATCTTAGTTTAGTTTGATAGGATTTGGATGAGAAGTGCAGGACTTTTGCATTGCTATTCTGGGTTTCTGATGTTGGAGAAAGGGTGTTTGATGGATCACTGAATAAGTGAATAGTGAATAGGAACAGTGATTGAAAGTGTGGTTCTTTTTAGTTTTTTCTGTAGTCAAGTTCTGTGACCAATGCCTTTGAGTGCACATCTTTCTTTGCGAGATCCTTCTTATGAAATTGGAAAGGCTGTTGTTTCTTTAAGTCATGCATGTAGTTGGAGCCCAAGCTGAATTAAGCTGACCTTAGGATAATGTAGGTGTTCCATGTTGGATTTGCTGTGTTTTACGTAGGGCAACACTAGATATATCTTGTTTTGATGTCCATTTCATAATTTGTATATAGATGATTTGGCTACGAGTGGCGGATATCAGCTGCCTCCACCTGATATAAGAGACATTGTTGACGCCCCACCTGTGCCCGCTTTATCTTTTTCACCTCATAGAGACAAAATACTGTTTTTCAAGAGGAGGTCTTTACCACCACTGGCAGACCTTGCTAGACCTGAAGAAAAGCTTGCTGGTATTCGGATAGATGGAAAATGCAACACCAGGAGTCGAATGTGAGTCCCCCCTCCCAACCCCACCCCCAACCCCAAAGCATCTGCAGTCATCAGAGCTATTGTAATGGGTGTTTTACCAAATCTTTGTGACTCACTTCACCTTATCTTTCCTGCTTTCGGAAAGGAACTTAAGTGTAAGAGAATGGATACTGCTGCTCATTCACACCTAAGGAGTGAGAATAATTCAGTATCACAAAAAAAAGGGATAGTCCATTTTGTTGTAGATATTGAAACTTCTGATCTAATTTGTGTTTGCGGCCTTTAGCTGTGATTCTTTTCTTCTCGATGACTTTCTCTATGAAAATATTAATAGCTTACTCTCTTGTTTGCAGGTCTTTCTACACTGGCATTGGTATCCATCAATTGGCGAGTGATGATACCCTTGGACCAGAACTAGAGGTACATGGCTTACCTGATGGTGCTAAGATCAATTACGTTAGCTGGTAATTGCAGCATTTTGTTTCATCCAGTTTAATTCATTGCAATTTTGGATTTGGTGTATGCTAAATACTTCAGATTGTAGAGTTGTGGCTATTTTGCTAAGCTAACAGAAGTACACTTGTGTTTGCGGGGTTCAAGTATGAATGAATTATGTGTTTTTCCTGATTCTCGACCAGGTCAAATGATGGCCAGCACTTGGCATTCACTGTTCGAGTTGATCAGGTAATTATCCTTGCTAGAGTTTTGCAATGAGAAATTTTGCTGATGCATGGTATATCCATTTTGATGTTTATGCACATTTAGTTAGGTTGTTGTCCCATGTCATCGATAATGCGGAATACAATTAATTATCACACTCGTTTTTGTTGCAAAACTTATGTTAATCTTAAGTAATTCTACAGTGATGTGCTTTCTTACTGGTGAAAGTTTAATATACAAAGTTAGCTTGTATGGGGTATTCTCTATATTATGGAGAGATCCGCTCAAGGGAAAGTTTTTGATTGGAATTGCATTTGAATGGACTAGTGATTGTATGTCAGTCACCTACTCGCTAAAAGTATATGAATTGAACTAGAATTCGCTTGTTAAGTGTAACTTAACGATCACAAAAAATCGAGAAGAAATCGGTAGAAAATCAAAAAACATTAGTTAGTCAGCTTCTACTGAGTGCATCTTCTCTAACTATAGAACTGTGGCATTTGACTTCTGGGGATTTGGTTCTCCCGAAACTAAATCGTAATGTACAGTTCATCTTGCGGTTATTGGCACCTTTCACCATTTCATTGCATTTATATTGGGGTCTCTTTTGACTATTTCCTCTATCAGAACGATGGCAGCAGCAGCAAGCTCAGTTTGTGGATTGCCAATGTGAAAACAGGTCAAGCGAGACCCTTGTTTCAGTCAGAAGACATTTATGTTAATGCTGTTTTTGAGAAGTAGGTGCTGATATGGTAACTTGTCTGGCTAAATGTATAATTCTCACAAACGTTTCTGACTATTTCACTGTATGCTGCTTCGTTAGTTTTGAATGGGTGGATAATTCAACGCTACTGGTTTGCACCATTCCATCATCTCGTGGAGAACCTCCTAAGAAGCCTCTAGTTCCACCCGGCCCTAAGATTCAGTCTAATGAGCAAAAGAATACTATTCAAGTCAGAACCTTCCAGGATCTCTTGAAGGATGAATATGATGAAGATTTGTTTGATTACTACGCAACCTCTCAACTGGTATTGGCTTCTCTGGATGGAACAGTGAAGCCTTTTGGGGAACCAGCTGTCTATACGTCTCTCGACCCTTCACCAAATCAGAAGTACATAATGATTAGTTCATTCCACAGACCATATTCGTATACAGTACCTTGTGGAAGATTTCCAAAGAAAATTGATTTATGGAAGGCAGATGGCACATTTGTGAGGCAACTTTGTGACTTGCCTCTGGCAGAGAACATTCCGATTACCCATAATAGTGTGAGGAAAGGAATGCGTTCTCTCAATTGGAGAGCAGACCGACCTTCTACACTTTACTGGTAATCTTCTTTCTTCAATTTGTAAGGGACATTGATTATGAGATCAAGTGATTATTGAGCAATAGACAATGCTGTATGTGGTAACTGTTGGATCTTGTACAGATTTACGCTGTACTCTCTATCCTCTCTGTATCATGAGATTACCTATGAAAACGAGAATCATACACACTTTTCAGTTCCTTCTTTTTAACTAGTGACTTAGGTATTCAATGTGAATTCGTAGGGTGGAAGCTCAAGATGGGGGTGATGCAAAGGTGGAAGTTACTCCTCGTGATATTGTTTACACCCAACCTGCAGAAGCAAGTGAAGGCGAGCAACCTACCATCTTACACAAACTTGACCTACGATATGGGTATAATTATGAACTTTTTCTAGTCGTGGACCTTCTGGTGCTCTGAACTTTTTCTTTGTTTGTTCATATTGCTTGTTCTTTTACATTCCGTCCAATGATGATCCAAAAAACTTCATCTTGTTTGATACGACTACTCTTATGATGTGCTACTCTGTGACTCTTTTCTCAGTCTTATGTCATTTTGTGCTGTCATTTTGCTTTCTTATACTCAAAAAGTCAAAATTTGCTCCCTGGTTATATTAAATGGTAGAAAAGTTCACCTCTATTTGATTATTGTCCACTGCATTAGTGAAATCTGATTGAACTATCATTTTTATGGGTATGGAATTGGAAACCACTTGTAAACACAATGCTGTCCATTGATTGTGGGGATGACGACTTATGTTTTGAGATCAATATGTCTTGGTAAGAGATATTTGGTTAGTGACTTATTGCACACCTGAAGTGGTGGTGAAGGTCAGTGGTAAGGGTGGACCTCTCC
>ONZK01002036.1:79752-89906 GCA_900322385.1 Pharnaceum exiguum | reverse complement strand
GGAGTTTTCCCCACTCGACACTCACACCCACGTCGGCCATCTTGGCCGACGTGGTGGCGACCACAGGGAGAGGGGAGACGAGAGAGGAGGAAGGAGAGGAGAGCGGCGTGGGTTCCCTTCATGGGACCCACCCTTTGGCGGCTAAAGAGGGGGTTGGCCGAGTCAAAAGAGAGGAGAGAGAGAGGGAGAAAAGAAAACCTAGAAAATTCTGTCTGACAACTTTGGCGGCTTTCTCTAGGTTAAACCAATATATATAGATTACCTAGAAAAATCCAATTTCCCTTTTCAGAAAACAAAATAACTCTCTCTTTCCATAAAATAACCCGAACTCCCACTTTTCATAAATAATTAAACCGTAAGATTATTAAATTAATCCCACCATTTAATAAAAATTCATTTAAAATATTTATTAAATATTTTACAAATACGGGGTTTCACATTTTGGAAGTCAGGATTATTTTAACATAATCGACTGAAGTAGGGATATAGATTATTCCCGATAATTTTAACAAAAAATGTGTTTTTTTGAAAGAAAAAAAGACCCCAGCCTTAACCTCGCGTGACGAATATTATTAATTTTCGTCACAAATATGAGATTACCTTGACAATTGCAATGCTGGGTGTTTAAATTCATCACTACATATGTAAAAATAAAACATTTTTATGTTTTAAATCAACAAAAAAATAATATTAATGGCTAATTCTTAGGTACACTCGGTACACCAGGTGTTTTTAACAAAGCATTACATCGCATTTCATTAGTCATATTTTTAATGTCATTAATCAATATCTTTATTGTTAATCATAAATCCACCCGGTGTACGTGTGCACCCGATGAACCAAAAACTTGTCGAAGAATATATGTCTGCATGTTTTAATTTATGCTTGATTGTCAAGGTTAGTACTTCGATACGGAAATATTATAAAGCACATCTCCAATCCATCAACTATATGGGGTGTTTATGCTTGAAGGAGAGAGAATATATTTTAACCTTTTTTTTATTCTTGTTGAGAGGTTGAGAGCAAGAGAGGTGAATGGAATGAATGAAATGGGGAAAAAATGGGAAGAAATAAAAGTGACATAAATTTGTTATTCTGCTTGGGAGGGTTAAAACTCTTTTTTTTTTTAAGGAAGAAAAATGTAAGAATAAGATTTTATTTCTCCACCATTTAGCCCCTAAATTGGGAGAAATTAAGGCAAAATGAATATTAATGAAGTTTTACCCTAATTTCTCTATGCTTCCCTTTTCCCTCCCCCCGCCCCTCATTTATGTCTTCTAACAAAGTAAATTTGGTTTACTCTCATTTCCCTCTGTTCCTTTCACTTTTCCTCTATTTCCCATCTTACTCCAATGGAAAATTATGTAAACTGGGTTTATCAAAAACAAGATGTAAATTGGTTCCATAAGATCATCTCTAATCCAATCATCACTTGCACATGTGCTAATGAGAGAGAATATATTTATAAAAAGTTACCAATCCTTAAGACCTTTTACCCCAATGCAAAACTGCTTAAATTGGTGTTAAGATCCATTTAAAAAAATTTATCAACCAAGCAAAAAAAAAAAATATTTTACTGCGATAGCACTAACTTGGCACTAGTGCACCTAAATTTGTACGGGTGCTTTTGGAGCATTAAGATGGAACCTCTCTTTTCAATTCTAACACCAAGATGACACATTCTCTCTTCTTTAGCTCCCTTGAAAATTAGCCCATTTATTATGCTCGCAATGGTCACATAATTTTTTATCAACCAATATTAATATTTTTCATATTTATTTTAATTAGATAGCATTAAGTGACACTAGTTCTTGAAGCATCAAAAGCACCAAGTTGACACATTAATCTCTTATTAAGGACCCCTTAATAATTGGCCCATTGGATATGGTTTTATCAAACAAGCCCGTCACGTCGTCATATTTATTTCTTTTTATTTTTTTCCACTCTAACACTAATTATGATTACTCCCCTTTAAAAAAAAACTAATTCTGAATGTTTTACTTGATCTCTTTTATCAAGTTAGCTAGGTTGCAATTCCATTTATGTTCTTTCTCCTTGATGCCACAGTCCAAGTGAGGCTTTTGTGTCCTATAATGGTGTACAATCTTATGTGCCACTTCAATTTGGGATGTGTACGATCGAGACTAAATGGTACGCAAGATGGCATACATTGTGGGACACCAAAACATGTTTGTTCCAGTCCTTACAAGATCCCATAATCCCCCGTGTTAGCGCTAAACTTATTAGTCAAAGGATAAATATAGCTGACATAAAATAGTATGAACCAGAAAATTTGCTAAAAGACAACAAGACTTACCCACACTTAGTTGCTATTGAGGTTTATCAATGATGTTTCATCCGAGAAGAGGACTTGCTCAAGTGGTAGAGCACATCTTAAACCCTTAAGGTTGGGAGATCGACTCTCACATGCCACAGTGTTGTCCTTTACACTCAAAAAATTACACAGTAATCCATGTTTCATTCTGTTTAAAGGTCACTTTCATTCAACTAAATTAATTATAGTTAAACTCATTTAAATCAATTTTTTCACTTTACAATAATAATTGTCATTATTATTATCATTATTTGACTACTAATTGTAGTAGTAGTGTTATTAATAATACTCGAGTAATACTAAATATAGTTATTATTATTATGAATATTAGTAATAATTGAGTAATTATAAGTTGTTTGGTTTAAGAAATATTCATTTCTAAAAAGACATGAAACTGAGAAATATTGTTGTTGTTGGGAAATATCAGTTACTAAGTTTATATCTAAGAACTTAAATAGAGTGTGGCCATAGAATTATGATTCTTAAGTAACAAGGAGAATCTTTAAGCACTTTCAACTCAGAATATGGCCATACAAATAGTTAAATAGAATATTTCATATTCACATGGTCATTGAATGGGGATTTACACTCGGTTGTTGTTGTTGTACATGGTCAGAGTAGAACGTGGGTTCTCAGAGCTTCAGAAGGTTGCTCTAGAACTTAGCACTTTCAACTCTCAAAGAAGTGAACTAAGCACTTTCAACTCTCAAAGAAAATTGATAATCGCGACCCCCATACCACATCAACTCTCAAAGAAGTGAACTAATCACTTTCACCGCCTGCTCAAGAAAAACCGGGGCTTTCATCCTTTTCAACCTTTCAGGAAGAGCTAACCTCAAAGAAGTGAACTAAGCACTTTCAACTCTCAAAGAAGTGAACTAAGCACTTTCAACTCTCAACAAAGATTGATAATCGCGACCCCCATACCACATGAACATGAAATCAAGGGTTAACCGTTCATGAAGAGGGTGATCATTGTTAGAAATTCAAAGATAGACGAGACTGCGATTGCGAATAAGGAGACAATCAACAGAGAAAGATAATACACAACGATTTGCCCCCCTTTTTTTTGGGTAAAACGACGGTGATTAAATATTAATCAAGGAGCCCTATGTTGTTAACCGCACAACATAATCTTGTGCATACTTGTGTGACTGCATCACAGCATCAGCATTAAAAATTTACAACCGCCATTTACCAATAATATACTACTCCATTTGGTGCAAAATATCAGTGTGATGAACGCAGCATAATGCCACACATTTTGACCTTCAAGGGAACTCAAATGCTCTCAAATACGTCAGCATCTCTCACTTCCTCCATTTCTTTCTACTGGATAGATGCTTTCCGAGAAGAATCTTGCCCAAAACTCCATCCTCTTCGGAATCTGGCATTCCCCTCTTTTTCCGAGCTTTAGTTCCTCCTATGGTCTGTCAGACAGACACAAAAAGGAGCTTAATCCACAAAGAAACACATAAAGCGAGACCCCTCCCGACAACGACTTCGTTATTGGTTTAAGAAAAACATTTACTGCCAAAACAACTTTATGTTTAATGCAAAAGAAATCTGTTCATTACAGTTTTAATTGGAAACTTCGGCTAAAAAATGTACTGCCTAAAAAAGAAAAGAGGTACACATAATGGTTAAGAAAAGTGATATCTCTATGCCTGACTTGTGTAATTGAAAACCAATAAGAAACCACGATTAAACACACATCCTTCAAAATCAAAACAATTTATTACAACTACAACTACTCAAAGATGCTAAACTTTCTAAAAATCATAATTTAAGTGATGCCGCGCCTTGGTTGTCCGTGTCCGTGTCATATTCATGCAATGCAACCTAGGTGGTGTCTGCTCATATAACTTTCTATTATTTCTAGTCAGTTCAATTTGTTCCCTCCTCCCATTTTTCTCCACATCTATCCAGTACATTACTCAGCAAAAGAATTACAAGAGCACATTAGTAATTTTCATATTTGCTGGTTTTCATCAAATTACAGATTTTTTTTTTGAAAGCAAAATTACATACATTATTAAGTTAGCAACTTTACTGTTTTTATGGCAACTAAAAGAACACATTGTCGATCTCCACTATTCACTCAAGACTAGGTTATATGGATTTGCATTTGTATCTTTTGATTGTTGCGGAGTTTTGTATCTTCTGATTGTTGTCTTATGAATGAATGAGAACTCTTGCCGTTTTCAGAAGGTAGAAAACAAGTAGGTTATGTCGTAGCTCCAAGTCTTTTTTCTCTTCTTTTGAGGGGTCATAGCTCAGTTCTAGCCTGATATACAACGTTTATCATATATCAAGTGTCCTTTAAACCCCAAAAACCGGCATCATATTTTAATGGACATTCCCCATACAATTTCTGATGGAAACTTGTGTTATAGCTACTTGATTTCCACATGCGATCAAATGGTTCTCTCATACTATCTCACAGAAAAGTACACAAGTAATGCTTTTGGACAGTATATAGCAAATACAACAGAAGCTTGAAATAGAATTTTCCTGTTCTTTTTCTGATGACAAAACCAAGAATCATAGAGAGATAGTTTCATGTACACAGATACACAAAATATGTGTGTACCTTGTCAGACATCCTCTTAGCTTCATAGACACGTTCAGCTAGAAGCAGCACCTCCTCCTCTGGAGCAGCAGAGAATACAGGCACCTTCTTCTCTGTGAAAGAGACAGAAGGATTATACATTGCTCAAGCCACAATGTAACCAGATATACAACGAAAACATACATACTTATATGTGCCTCTATCTGCGTAAACCACATTGCGTCATACTGATGGACCAAGGATAAGGCCAGACCCGACCTCCCAGCACGAGCAGTTCTTCCCACCCGATGTACGTAATCCTACAATTCAGAGGACAATCATACAGAAGATCTAATGATAAACATCAGTATGTTTGAAATAATATTTCCTGGGGTCTTCTTGTAATTTATTCCAACAATGGAGAGCCCAGTAAATCCAAAAAGCAACTATTTTTGAAAGGGGAAACGCTAGTTACTAGTGTATATATGCAGCAAATCCAAAAAGCAACTATTTTTGAAAGGGGAAACACTAGTTACTAGTGTATATGTGCAGTTCAGAGGTGCTGAGCTTTAAAATGTCACCAGCGACATGCATCCTCAGATTGGTTTTATAACTCAATACTCAATCCATAACTTGAATGAAAATCCAAAAATTAACTACATTGCACATAAGGAAACCATCAATGGTATACTGTTTGATCATGCAAATAGAGTGAAGACCCTGGTCCTATATTTTCCACTAATCCAAGAATGTTTAAAAGGACTGGATCTACCTCTTTTTAAATATTAAGCAGATGTTACAAGATGCCAATGGTTTCTACAAATTTGTTTATCCTTAAATTCCAGGTCTGAGAGCCTGACAACCTTGCACATAAAGTTTATATAGATAAGAATTATATTTTTAGTAACCCAGAATTGAGGTCATCTAGAACAAGAAACCATAAACACCGGAGATAGTTACTTCCCATTTTAGAAGCCTTTTCTAAGGCTACTATTACCACCATAGTTAAATAGTCCTGAGTTTTTCAACTTTCCTATTCCATTACTAGATTGGCTTCGACAATCTGCCCTGATTTCCCAGCCTGTCGAGTCCAACAGGGTACATGAAATCTTGTCCAGCAGGTTCTGTGCATGCTCATTCTTCTGTCCCTAAAGACTAAAGTAACTACGATAGAGTGAAGGAAGTTCAAACTAATACATACGCAGCCTCATTTCAATCACAACCCTGCTATTTGTGCGGGGTATTATTAGCTCTATAAGAACTGAGGTATGCAATCCATAATATTCAAGAACAGAACAATTATTAATATGCCAAACAACCAGATTAGTATTTTCAAACAATGGGGTTTACCACATTGGTATTTTGAAGAACCCGACCGACTTATAGACAATCAAACGCATTTATGTAAAATTCTTGCTGTAGAATCTCTCTCAGCTTCAATATAACTTTTTTTATTTTTTCTTTTTAGATTAAATGGGTATGAAAGCTTTGCCTAACTAATCTGATGGGCCCTGAAGTTAACGACAAGTAAAACCTCCATTGGCCCTAAGGAGACTCGGAATGGGACCTCTGCAATAAACCTCAGAAGTCTTACCAATTGTTAACGACAAGTAAAACCTCCATTGGCCCTAAGGAGACTTGGAATGGGAACTCTGCAATTAACCCACACTCGGGGTTTTTATTTTTTAAATTTTAATCACTTTTTCCCCTCTATTATTGTTCCGTTTTCTTATTAATTAATCTTCAAACCCCAGCCACCTTTTCCCAAACCCCATCCACCTTCCCCACCAAATATCCACCTCTTGAACCTACCCCCACCCCTCATTTGGGCCTCCATTACCACCTTCTAAGTTCATGGTGGCAGAAACTTTGTTGAGGTCACTGCCGGAGCACAACTCAAGTACCACTTCTCCAGTTCTCCCTCACCTTATTATCCCCACTCTCTCCTTGTTCAGCTTGAATGGGGACATATGTCTGGGTTACGGTGTGAGAATCATGTAGGAGAGAGAGGAGCTCTCGGATGTTTTGGCTATTAGGTGTTGGTTCAGTCGTTCAGATAGTGTGCAATTGTAAAAGAATGATAGAGGGAGTAAACGGCAGCGGCTGTAGAATGGGTGGCGCGATAGTGTGGCTATGGGTGATGGCGTGGTGCTCCGGTGTGGTGGAATGAATGCTTGCCGTGGAACAGAGAAAGGAAGGGAGAGTAAGGGGTGACTGGGTGAGTGATTTGTGAATTGACAGGGGTATTCTGAAAAAAAAGTCCATCTATTTTTAATGTTACTAGGAGATGCTGGGAAAAATAATATAGTTTAGAAATTCCTATTAGCCCAGTATTACTTTAAATACTCTGAAACTGTTCCAAAAAGGGCGCAAGTCACAAGTGCCTACTAAAGTAACTTAGCAGTTATTTGTCATTCTAGATTCTAGCAAAACCACAATAGCTGCTTTTACATCAAAAGGAACAAACTTATAGGCTTATAGCTCACCTTGGGATTAGAAGGAATGTCATATATTATGACCAAATCAACTGAAGGAATATCCAGACCTCTGCTAGCCACATCAGTACACACCAGAATATTACAATCTCCAGTCTTAAACAACCTGAGTGCCCCAAATCTTTTGTCCTGTAAAAGGCAAATACAAATATAATGCATCCATACCTTCGCATTGACGAAGACTTAAAGGAAATAGACAGTAGTAACAACTCAAAATGTCTAGGAGTTACTTTTTGTTCGGTTCGGCTTTAGCTAACACTTTTTTCCCTCATTCATAACGGAACCTCAAGCGTTCCGGGGGACCAAGCAGGGCATAGCTAGCGACATAGGAGCCGTCTGCTAAATCTCAAATAATCAGATTTGAACGTCTATTGACTCTCATCTTTTATAAAACCTTCATCTAGGTTTTTCGAAGAATAAAATAAGCACAATTACTACAACCGAAATCATATCCTAGACACATCAGAACACACTTAAGAGCTCCTACTAATAATTGGTCAGACTCAGATCACACACTACAAAACAAAACAAAGAAAGTATTCATCTCATGTAATTTTAAACCGAGGTAACAACAAAATAATAAATACCCCACTATGCACCACCACAACTAACCAACACAACACTAATCAAAAAACAGTGACACTGAAAGAGCGCTTTGAATAAACTAGAAAATCAAAGCAATGCATCACTTCGAACGAGAAAAGGGGGGGCAGAGAGAGAGAGAGAGAGAAAGAGAGAACCTGGCTCATTTCACCAGAAATTGATATAGACTTAAAACCAAGATTCCTAAGCATCAACGCTAGTAGGCGAGTGTTACTGCAAGTATTAGTGAAAACAATTGATGTACTCCCAGACATGAGGGTCAAAATATGCACAAGATACACGTTCTGCAAAAGCAAAGACAAACAAAGTTAAAATTCAATGATAGACTTGACCAGGTGCCAAACAGTGAAAACTGATCTCGAAGACAAGCACCAAGAACGGACCTACAGAGCACTTGGAAAACATATAAGTCATTCAGAGAACTACTGCCCAAATTAACAAGAGAAATTTAACTTTCAGGATACCATTATTCTATCCTGTTGCTATTTTGTTCTCCTACCCTGTTTGTTTCAGAAGTGATGCAAATTTGATGATAAGAGGCCGATTGGGTTATAAGGTAATTGAGAGCTAGGTAGCAAAGATTACAAGCCAGAAGGTAAATGGTTGTGTGCCCCAGATAGTGGCTTTCTCTCTATTCATGACTGCTAGCTCTCAGAGGTGTTCTTTCATACATATGCATATTCGTACAACAGTCTTGTACAAATATTAAGATTTGACATAAACTTGATATAAGTCTTCAATAATTAATTACTACAAGGCCTTACAGTAACCTTTCGGATAATAATTTGACAATCAATAAAAGAGGGGAACATAAAAAATGAAGCTTTCTCAAGCAACACTGCATTAAAAACAAAAATGAAAGTAAAAAACAAATCCGTTACGGTTTTTCTAAAAAGAGCTACAGAACTTGTTGTCAGGAATTGCAAGACTATCAGTTTCAGTACATTTTTCCCGCTTAAAACCTCAGTTTTCATTTTTGTCCTTTATTACCTGGTTAATGACAACATATAAACCACTCTATGTACTTCTAAAAAAGGCCTTAATTGTACCTCCATTTGCCTTCTCTAAGTGTAGAATCTACATATAGAAGATTGTAAAACTGAAAATAGAAGATTGAGGAAAATAAAAGAGCATTCAGCCATTCACTAAGCTATAGTAACCTGACATTTTGAAAGCCATTCCAGAATACTCAATAACCGAAGTCATGAAATATCACACCTAATCTAAGGAACACAAAAGGTGTATATTACTATATTCATTAATAAAATAGACTCCCAGATTGAAAGATGCAACTGAGTGCATATTTCTTGCAACAAAAACTAAACTTCCCCCTCCCCCACCCTCTCCCCTAAAAAAAAACCATCGAGGAATAAAAAATGAAATTTGAGCTGAATCAAGTACGGAAAAATGGAAACATAACAAGTAACATAAATCATTTGGGGAAGGCTGTATTAAATTTCCTTTAGATGCATCTCATATCTAATACCGGATACCTAAATCAAAACATTTGGCACATTGTTTCTCAAGATATAATTGAAGACATACTCTGTGAATTGCCCAACTAAAACACAGAAAGATGAAGAAAACAGAAATGAGAAAACCCTCTGAATAGCAGGTATTATTAGACACTCCTGCTTCAGATTGTCAACAACAGAATACTTGACAGCCGCCTCAATCTGAAAATTACAACGAGTGAAAGGCATTTATAAAACACATCACAAGACGTTGCAACTCACCAAAACTTTTCGCAAAATTATCTCACCTTCACTGGCTTTCTCACAGAAGCCCTCTGGATCTTCTGCCACTACATGTACGCAAAGAGTTATGTCAAAAAAAAATGATGAAATCCGATTAATTCAGCGGCTCAGACATAAAACCCAACATTAATAATTTTGCATAACAACTACAACAAACTTTCCCAGTTTAATCCCCATTCCATGGGGGTCGGAGGGGTCAACATGAACACAGCTTTCCCCTGCTTTTAAAAAGAGCAAAGAGGCCATTTCTGAGAGCAACCCCATGCATTGCTGCCTTGAAAGGACTCAACAATTTCAAAGTTATATAAGAAGCACCAACACATCAAATTGGAACCTAATAAATGTTTCACAAACAATATTGTCAAAAGAACAAGCTCCACAACAAGGAATGACGCCTACAGTTGTACATTAGA
>ONZK01002036.1:54095-64564 GCA_900322385.1 Pharnaceum exiguum | reverse complement strand
ACCCCCCCCCCCCCCCAACCCCACCTCACTCACACCCAAAACCAAATGTAAAATCAAACACTACCTAACTAACAACAACAACAAGATCTCTATTTAAAAAACCCAAAAATGTCCCTAACAATTTCCACCCCAAACAACAACACCAACAATACACACAACAACAATGTAAGTATAAGTATAAGCAGTCCAAGGCCGGCGAGTATAATAAGTAGCAACAACAATAGTAGTAGCAGGGGATTAGTGGGGTCAGTATTGAGGCTAAGATCGTCAAATATGAAGAAACCACCTGAGCCTTTTCGTCGTGCCGTTGCCGATTCTCTATCCTCCACCTCACCTTCATTCTCCTCTATTTCTGTCTTCTCTTCTCACCATCATCATCACCCTTCTCCCTCTGTTCACGCCTCCAAAGCCTCTCGCACTCTCCAGAATTCCCCCTCTCTTTATTAGATCCTTATAATTTTATTTTGTATTTGTTGGCAAAATTTTGTTGGAATTGTCGGATGTTTGTAATTATATATCGTCTGACCGTCCAGAATTAGTTGTCCACTTGTTAAGTGTAGTTTTATAACTGTCGAGTGTAGGAAAGGCGGTTATATTAGTTAGAAATGAAAGTAAACCCAAGTGGGTAGCTAAGTTGGTAAGATGAGATAGATTTCGGAGATTTTACTTCCTAAGTTCGAGTCTCCTCAGGGCCACACAAGAGGTTTTCTCGGTCGTTATCTTTAGAATTGTAGGATTAAAGAGGCAAACCCTAGATACCTATGTCATCAAAAGAGAAGAAAGAATTAGTTAGTATTGGAAGTGTTAGTGTAGTTGTTCAAGGTGTAGCATACTAGTATAGTATGTAATGAATGAGAATGTATGAGAAGGCTAAATAAAAAAGAAAGTTTCTTCAGAGTTTTCGGATTTTAAAACACTCTTCATGGGTTTAGTTCCATGTGCTCACTTGTTGTGAAGATAACAATAGTGGCTGTGGAGTCTTTTTGGATTGTTATGGTGTGGGCGGCGTTTGAGACTGAGCATTTGACTCTTATTTGCGCACATGTTGTTTCCCCACAAAGCTTGGACTTTGCATACGAAAATCCTGGCCCATGGGTGCCTGCTGTAATTTGTTGTAGCTTAGAGGACAACTTGTTCTCTAAACTCCCTTCTTATGCGCGTATTTTCTAGTTTTTTCATTTCCATAGAAAAACTAGAGAGCACTTGTTCAACAGCTTTTACAAATTAAAGGGATGAGTTGGGTTCTCAAAATAAAACAAACATAAAGGGATGAGTTATGTCGAATAATGCCATAGCAGTTAAGTTTAGTTAAGGGTTCAGTGCCACTGCCAACACCAACAGAGACTTGGTTCTTTTCAAATGTCTACCACTCAAATACTTCATAAGTATGCATGTTTTGCGTGGATTAGTTGCTCTTGCCTTTTCTCCCCCACCTTCTTTGTCGTCTTCTTCTTATGGATGTCGTTCTTTCATTTTTCTCTCAGATCGGATTCCACATGTTTCATTTTTGGCGATTTATGTAATTGCATTAGCAGTTGTCAGTGAAACAACAAATTACTGAATGTACTGCCCAATAACATGCTTTTCTGTTATTCATTGAGAAGGCGTACAATTGTGGTAGCAACAATGTAGTTTCAAGCTTGCAGTCCATGTCTTCCTTTTGTTTTGAATGTGCAGAGGGCTTTGGAGGTCATCATGATCATTTTAAGCGGCACACAATTGCTATGCACCAGTGTAATCCACCTTAGTGCTGAGGATATTTCTAACGGAGACAGGTTGATGCTCGGTACTGGCAGCAGAGTGTAAATATTGTGTTGATCTGAAAGAGCAAGATTAATTGGGACTTTGGGAGTACCATTCTCTTAATTAATTTATCTACCTTTGAAATGCGAGACTGTCAAGAAGGGAAATTGTTCATATTGTTGATAATTTGGTTCCCATTTTCTTGCAAGAGTCGTGAGTCTAGTGTAAATTCACATATATAACTCTGAATTTGTAAATGTTACTTTGCTAGTGGAAATTTTCACCATTTTCATTTTATTATGTTTATTATGGTAGAAGAATTATTCAATCAGGGTTGTGCTCTTTTGTGAATATACAAAGCAGATAGATCATGTTATAAACAATCCTATCAATTATGTTATAAACAATCCTATCAATGGCGCTGTTGTTGTCATCTCTTGGCCAACATGGAATTTCAGAGTATTTTGATAAGGTTTCTTTATAGTATATGTCAAAGCCTTAGCCCTAAAAAAAAAGTATATGTCAAAGCCTTCATAAATGGCTTTTCCTATTTAAAATAGAAGATTTGTGCTAACCTTACGCCCCTAGGAGGGCAAAAAAATAAAAAAAGGGGGCAAACACTCTTAGCCACTTAAATTTTTTTGGTGGATACCTGGTTCCAAACCTATGGCCCGAAACACGGACCCGACTCCGCTATTACAAATATAAAAAAATTGTTGTGACGGATAATAATATCTGTCATCACAAATATAAAAAATTGTTGTCACTTATATTTTTGTTAACCAACTAACAAAAACTGTTAGTTTGTAACACCCTCGATAGGATCCAAATGCAGATCGTATACCTATCGCTCTGATACCACTTTGTAACACCCTCGATAAGGGATTTTTTTAATACAAAATACATAATAAATACAATAGAGCTTCTACCCATAATCCCTATCAAAGGTATTACATAAAATAACATATACATATTCCCATTATTAATCTATGTGGTCTAGACTAATTTGAATAACTAACAATCGTACATCCAGTCGTCCTCACAATCTTCATTTCCCATCCCATCAAAACCTGCAAAACTCAATCTTCTCGCCGGCAAATCCACCACCGGGTCACGGAAGGTGACTAGTCAGTCACACGAGTGGCTTCCTTGGTAAAGATGAATCTAACCCTTGTGATGTGATCATATGTATGTTTCTGTGAAATTTTACATCTTTTTATCCCCTCCCCTTTCTCCCTGCAATGGATGGTTGGTCACATGTTTATCACTTTATAAATTGTTCTTCTAATGTGTCACTCTTTTGTTGGCCTGCTCTACAGATAGTTCCTTAACAAGACCAAGAACTTCTTACGGAGCGCCACCTGGAGGATCTCTGCCACACCCTAGCAGTACAAGATTTCTTCCATATGAAGAACTAAGGAAAGCAACAAACAATTTTGAAAAATCTAGTATATTAGGAGATGGCAGATTTGGTAAGGTTTTCAAGGGCATCTTGAGTGATGGCACGGCTGTTGCAATCAAAAGGCTTACTAATGACGGGCCTCAAGGAGACAAAGAGTTCCTTGTTGAGGTTGAGATGCTTAGCAGGTTGCATCATCGTAACCTTGTGAAGCTTGTGGGCTACTATAGTAGTCGTGAGTCTGCGCAAAATCTTCTTTGTTATGAGCTAGTTTCTAACGGGAGCCTTGAAGCTTGGATGCATGGTATTTGCACTATCAATGTTTTTGTGTGTTAATTAACTATAAACGTTACTGGTGGTGCATGTTGGGAGAGTCCGTTACTGCACTTTAAGGCTGACTTGAGCACCTTATTCTTTTGTCAAGCAGGTCCTTTGGGAGTTAATTATCCACTGGATTGGGATACTAGAATGAAAATTGCTCTAGATGCTGCTAGAGGACTTTCATACCTGCATGAAGACTCACAGCCTGCTATTATTCACAGATATTTCAAGGCATCAAATGTATTGCTTGAGAATAACTTCCATGCCAAAGTAGCTGATTTTGGCCTTGCCAAACTGGCGCCTGAAGGCAGACAAAATTACTTGTCTACTAGAGTTATGGGGACATTTGGGTCAGTTATCCATATTAATAGACCCCTTGAGAAGCTTATTTGTTAATAGCTGAGCAAAACTGTTTATTGAAATGCATTTATTTTATGAACAGGTATGTAGCCCCAGTGTATGCTATGACTGGTCACCTACTAGTTAAAAGTGACGTTTATAGCTATGGAGTTGTCTGGAGTTGCTGACCGGGAGAAAACCTGTAGACATGTCACAGCCATCAGGACAGGAGAACCTCGTTACTTGGGTCAGTAATACATTTTTGAAGCATCTAGTTTGTGGATATCTGCTTTTAATATCTGTGACCGGGTATTAAATGCCTAAATTCTTCTCACAGGCTAGACCAATTCTAAGAGACAAAGAACGCCTGGAAGAGCTAGCTGATGCAAAGCTTGACGAAAAATACCCAAAGGAAGACTTTCTCCGGGTTTGCACAATAGATGCTGCTTGTGTTGCTCCTAAGGAAAATCAACGGCCAACGATGGGTGAGGTTGTGCAGTCTCTCAAAATGGTGCAACTAGTAACAGAGTATCAAGATGCTGCAATGGGCTCTGCTAACATACGACCCAACCTTAGACAATCATCTACTACGTTTGAGTCGGATGGGACTTCATCAATTTCCTCATCTGGTCCTTACTCTGGGTTAAGTGCGTTTGATGAAAATATTTCTCGAACTACAATTTTCTCGGAGGATCTTCATGAAGGGAGATAGATGGCTTACAGCTATAGTCTTTGTGGGACTTCTACTCTTTTTGTGTTTCACCTGCTTGATGTGGATCAACTCAAGAAACAGCTCTGTTCTTAAGCTGACGTGTTTGGTTTTCCCCGAAGAAAGAATCTTATGGATGACCAAATTGCTGATAGGTGGGGTTTGCGTGAACACATTCCTCATGGTGATTAGATTCCCCCACCTTGTAGGAAAATGATTCCCATGGGATTAAGATTCCCATGCTATTTTGGCAATCTATATTATTATAAAGGGAACAACCGGAGAGAGAAAATGGATTGTTTCCGTCCCAACAAATAGCAGATAAAAATGACATGGCATCATGTGACTTGTCCATTTGGAGGATAGGTAGTCATTTCGGTTAATTTTTTAATGACGTGGATTTTTTTTATGACGTGTGATACATTTGAAAAGTCAACTAAACGCCGAAAAGAAAGAAAGAGTAATTTGTGCCTTAATTTCAGGAATTCAAAGTCAAAGTTTTACAATACAGTAGATATTTATTATCCTGTATATGCGGCAAGTAATTTATCAGTTACCTAATTTTATAGGTGTGGTATCAATTAGAATATCAATCAGCATTATCTTCCTTTTAAAATTTGAAATTTGAACTGTCACATTATTTCGGAAAGTGAATGACAACGTATATAATCAGTTTCAAATTTAAGAAGGTTATATATAACCAGAATGATATTAGTGATATTATGCCATAATTACGGGTACCAATGTTTTTGCTAGCTAAAAAAATGGATCTTGGATATGGCCGTTTCTAAGCGTATCAAATACGCACGGGACTAAAACGAAGGCCCAAAAGGTCTGTTTTCATTTCTCCCACCCCCTCTTTTTTTTTGCTATTTAAGCCGATTAGCAACAGTAGAAATAGTGCACCACCTTCTCCCCTCATAAACTTGTTGCAATTTGGTTTTAACTGATAGATTGACGAGTTTGCTTTAGACCATGTCAGAGTCAGTCAGACACAAGTCTTTGATTCTGACACTTGATTCTTATTGATGTCAAGGAGTCTGTATGTAGTAGTCTTCTAGTTATCTCTTTACTTTTCCATCTAGTATTTGATTAGTTAATAATCATTCTTCCAAATCATGACATTGCTTTGATGCTTTCGTTGAAATATTAACTTCTTTACCTTGAAATTTTACATTCACATCAACAAATAACATTAAGAAGCCAACAACACTTTTGGCTAAACCCAAAAATATTAAGCTAAAATCATCAAAACCCACATCCCAAATTCATCAAATTGGTCATGAACAACAAAAGCAACAAAAGCCCTCTCTCTAAGTATATTATTTCATTATTATTGCATATTTGATTTCTTAGTTAATTTGGGCAAAAAACTAGATAAAAGTATCTTACCTAGTTGATTTGGAGAGAGAGTGGAGGCGGCTGTGTGAGGGCGGCGGCGGTGGTAGTTTTTTGTGGCGTCGGCGGCGGCGGGCGGGGGATTGTGGGAGGAGAGGAAAGAGAGAGTGTGGTGATTTGGGAGGGAGAGGGAGTGAGTATCGTGTAAGGGAGATGGATGAGAGAGAGTGTTTTGTTTTAATTTGGGGGATAAGGGTAAAATAGTCGATTTCTTATTTTTTTTAAAAGGGTTGTTGTATTTATCAATTTTGGGTTGTTGTATTTAGTAGTTATGTAATTAAATTAATGCACGGCTGCAAGCCTCCAATTATGACCTAAATTATCATTAACTGAAATTCATATCAAGTGAAGACAAAGTAATCATCATATTAGTTCCATCAAGAAAAATCGTCTCAATGTACCACCAAGACATAATATTTTCTGTTTTTTCCCTTGTCAGGTGACACAACGGGAGATTACAACATGTAGGGTACAAACCGACAAAGATTCAAATATGAGACCTAGGCATCGAGACCAAAATACATATAGATTTTTGAAGTCAAAATTTGGACACATTACACATTCACGAGGGGGAAAACAAAAATAATTAAACAGAGAACCAATTTACATTAAACCAATAGGAAACTATAAGAAGGCAACATTACATTTGCCGCAGCCCTTTAAAGTGGAGCTGGACACTTACATGCTTTCACCCTAATCTATATCAAAGCTATTTTACAAAAGAAAAAAGAAACTCTACAAAAATGCATTGCTAGTGCAACCCAAGTTAAAAAAAAAGGGAGCACTATCAATCAACGGAGCCTCAATAATGTTGCATTTTACACAATTTCATGGATGCCTTAACCAAGGTAATAAAGCCTGAGACGCATAACCAAAGTTGACCTCTAACCATATATCCCATCTTCTTGTAGGAAACCAAGTGCCAGTAACCCATGCCAATAATTGATACCCGACCTGGAAAGCAGAAAAATAATATAAAATTTCACAGGTTTAAAAAGAAATCAGGTTTCAGCACTACCTAAGGGCAAGTTTATCCCAACAACTCACTTACAACTCTTCACAATTTTCTATGTATACCACATCATCTTGCAACTCTATTTCCACTTCCACATTATCCCTACAACTTTGTTACAACTTTTCAAATATTTTATTTATTTTAAAATTTGGATGGGTATAAATTTGGGAATAAAAATAAAATGATGGCACCAATCATAAAACATTTACATTAAATGTAAGAGTTGCAAAGGGAGGTATTCATATGAATACCTCACCTTGCAACTTTGTCAAATTTTAGGAGAATTATCTCTACAACTTTGGTAGCAACTCCCTTGCAACTCACTAAAGTTGTAGGGATAATGTTGCCCTAATACCAAGGCTTAAACTCATTTGAAATTCAAAATTCTACCAAATTGAGCCAAATAGCAAAAAAGGAAGATGACTGTAGGGAGTAATAATAAAAATAATTTCAACAATAAATAAATATTCGAGTTTAGTCTTCAGTGGTAACTAGAGTACCCCACTCAAAAATTGGCTATACCATGTTTAATTGTTTATCTTGTAGATTAGACAACCACACTGGTCTCAAAAATTGCACATGCCATGTTTTATCTATAAAAAAAATCTGTACAGACAAACAAAACAACATCCAGAAGAAAGTTTACCTGGGTGAATGATGATTGACGTGTCCTCTGAATGAGTAAACAATGGGAATGTGGAAGGTAAACCACCACGATCCATTGATCCACTTCAAACCAAATTTATAGGCATTCATGCTGATGTTTTCCAGTGTAAACTGAGCCTGAATAATTGAACTTCACTGTGGAAGACTGGAAGCTGATGAAGCTTGTGAGGTCTTGAGTTTATTGAATGGTACAGTTCTTATTCACAACTCCCACATGAGATGTACAAGCCAAAATGCGCCGTGCACATCAAATAACACGCACTGGACATCCAAGACACCAGACAGCTCTCATAACTTATTGAACAATCCCAAAGGCCACCCAAAGCTGATGCTTGAGCTATAATCCAATTAATTTGATTGGTTTCAAGCAGCTGCAGATAATGTATGCGGTCAACTATTTACCATAAGCCAAAAATATATCAGACACTTCGACACGTCATGATCACCCTGCCAGAAAGTAAAGTAGACCGGAGCATAAGAAGTGGTGCAAACTCTACAACATTTTGGAAGTCCCTCAGCACTTTACAACCCACTTCCTAGATCATTTGACAACTGAAGTATCCCACGCATCTGAAGATAAGGGTTCTCCAAAAGTTTTTCATTGTTGCTCTGCAGTGATATGGAAGTCAAAGGTCAAAAGTGCCATATTGATCAAAATCAGGAAAACCACCGAGCAGTATGAAATTATATCTAGGAGAACTGCATTATCGAAACAGCTTAGGACATGTTTATATCTCTATATTTTGCTATATTAGACCAATGAGAAAGCTAAACTTGACGGGTCAATCTGTTTCAGTTCGGGTCGAGTGGTCGACCCATCGGTCGGGTCAATCTACCTTAATTATTTTCAGGGTCAGGTTGCAGCTTGGATAGGGTTCATATCGATTCGGGTATATGAGCTTTTGAAGATTTGACTTTTAGAATGCATTTTGAGTACATTTGCTTTAACAGTTCAAAGAAGGGTCGGTTGAACACAGGTCTCGGGTCGACTTCGGGTTACAGCTTTCGGTTCTGTTTCGGGTTACGGTTCGGGTGGTTCAGATAAGGTCATCCAGTGAGTTTTGCCAGGTCTAGAGAAAACAATGTATATAGCGTACACAAGGAGAAACTCCTAACCACCAAAGCAACCTTATGTTCTATCAATAGTAGAGGACATACCTGCTGAGCTCTGAAAACAAGTTGTTGAAGCCTTCGTTGGTAATTGTCAAAATCAGCCGTCATCATTCTCTGCAGATTTAGAGCGCTTGTCAGCATCAATAATAGCACTTACATGGTCCACTGAAAGCAAACTAACAGACAAATACATAAACTCTTGCCTTCAAAAGGAAAGCTGAGGAATAATAAGCCACCCTCGAGTCTGTGTCATCCAAAAGTTGCCTGCAAGCAAGAGACGTTTAATACTGTCACCAAAATTTTTGAATTCTCAACAAACAAAAGCGGAGTAATAAAAGAGCCACCTGAAAAAGTCCTCTCCGTCGACCTCTTCAAAAGCACTAGGATCTGCTGTGCACTTGGCTATCAGGAGTAAAAGAAGAGCAGCCCGTATGTCTGAAGTGGCACCTGGTAGGTTTCCTCTTCCTCTGCTGCCAACCGAAACACCCAAAGCAATATTATCCGTGGCAGCACCAGCAAGTTGGATCAGTGGCCAATAGAATAAAATTGCAGGAACACGAGCCACCAACTTTTGAGGTACCACAGCTTTCCCTTGGAGAAGCAAAGCAGCCATAGATGATGTTTCACAAACCAACGAATTATAGAAGTTGTCAACATCCTCCAATCCTCTTCTTTGAATATTCTCTTGTAAAGGAACACATTCACCAATATCTCCCTTGCCATATACATCTATGCTACTGGGGGTTTTTCCAACACTACCAGCATCTCCAGATGGCATTGGAGATGCTGCAGGAACTTTTAAGCAAAGTTGGGAAAACAAAATGTCACACATCTGCATGTAGGTAGAGGAACAGAATTATCAAAATATGCACAACACGTACAGATGCACTAATTTAGCTGTCATCTTTTTTATTTTAAATACATTATGTTTTCAGATGGAGGGGAATTCAAAGCTAAAGTTTCTATCCCTTAGTTGATTTCACAGTTCTTCTTTTCTTTTGGTGAAATTATCGGTCTGCTGTGAACGCCAAAAAGATATAATCCAAAGGCAACAGAAATAGATGACAAAATCATAAGAAATTCAATGTGAAATCCAGGTTACTACTTTTGTATGGAATCTATTATACATTAATACCCAGTACAAGATTTGTACATTTAGAAAAATACATACCTCACAACATCGATACCAAAACTTGTTGCAAGTTTATTTTTGGGAAAAATTAGTCCGAGCGGTCACTACTTACTACTTGACCCGATTGCCAAAACAAAACCGTACAAAACAGTACTAGTACAGGTAATAACCCCTACTTGAGTATGTGTTGCTGACAATGACCAATGATAGCCGGAGACAAACACTACAACAAGCTGAGCCCAGCTGGCATCGAAAATTTTTTTTCCTTTTTTTTACTACTCAGTATGTGACATATGATATGCAGAAAGCAGAAATATGAGTAACAAATACAACAGAAATTATGCACAACAAATTCTCTCTCGTCCCCCTCTCCCCATCCCTCTCCATTTTTTTTCCTCCCTTCCCCTACTCTCTTGAGTAACCCTTCCTCAACAAATTCAGCGTTCATCAATCACTACAAGCACCTTAGTACTTCTCTGTTTAAATTTGACCTCCAAATCAATACATATGCACTAAAAAAATCAGAATGAAGGTGAAGTTGGAAGGGAAAACATAGCGAGGAGGTGGACCACGGGGATAAACCATATTGTCTGGGCAAATTAAGCTATATGAAATTGAGATGAGCAACAGTTTG
>ONZK01002035.1:24019-48704 GCA_900322385.1 Pharnaceum exiguum | reverse complement strand
CCCCCCCCCCCCCCCCCCAATAAAAAAAAACACAAATACACTCATTCCACAGGCACACATACACAGAAGCCTACCTCTTTACTTATTGCCAAACTAAAATTACTAGCCTCCAATCCAGATAATAACAGCCCCCAACTACCCAATTCTCATTTTCCAACAACCCTCCATACATTCAACTCAAAGCACACAAATTGCATCAAAAATCTAAAGAGAGAGAAAAAAAGAAGTAACTTTCAGCTGCCAGCCATCAATATCCAAACACGTAATATACTCCCTCAGTACCCCATCTGAGATGGGACTAAGTGAGATGTTGTTGTTGTTGTAGTAACCAGTTTCACATCTTTTGATATATCTAAAGAATTTCAAATTCAACAGAAAGCATAACCTTTTTAGCTACCAAAAAAAAAGGGGAGACAACTTTAATGGCAAATACCTCCATCTACTCCACTAATTAAACCCCCTATGTTCCTGATGTAAAATTGGACCCTAAAACTTGTATGATTGCCATGAACTTCAATCTGACTTCTCTCACATTTTACTCGAGAGCATAGTAATCAATTTCTTTATAGAAGTACTACCAATATGCGTATTCAGATATCTAAAATATGCTCTTTTACACTTACATTCGTGCTTAATCATAAACCAGAAAATAGTTCCCATGTTTTTCCTTTTGCCCCTTATCTATATCCTCGTCATGTTTCTTTCTCCACTCACCAGAGGTAAAAGAAAATGGTATACATGACTTCAATAGTCTTCAGTTCATATTATTATCAAAAAAAACTCTTCAGTTCAAGATCAAATTATAGATGTTTTGTCAAGTTGCTTTACTTTTACAAGTCAAGTGTCTAGAATCACCGAACTTATTCATATGGCTTTATGGCATAGCAAAAGTGGAACACCCATACACGCCAATAACTTGCTAATGTAAAGGAGAGGCTGTGAGGTAAGAATGAGATTAGGAGTGGGTGAACAAATCATAGCAAAAAGAGAATGAAGCAAAGTGCTGGTAATGGAGGACTAGTGATGGGAAGATTTCGGAACCTGAAGAAAAAACTCAACACACCCAATTCATATTTTCTACAGATAATAATATCCACAAGTCCAACCTAATCACAAAAAGTAATAACTTTCACTACAAAGCTTAATATTAAGCTACCAGCATCCTCCCTCTTCAAGCTGATAATTCAAAAAATGGGCTTTTCAATTAACATCCACAAATCCAATTCAAAACAACCAAAATTCATCTTTCACATGTTAGGAAGAATACAAAAATTATAAGAAACAGTCCTCAATCAACCTACAATCAAACTTCTAGCAGAGAAAAAAAAAAGTCACATTTCTCCAACCATCTCTACAAGTTCAACCAAAAGATGAAACCTTTTCAATTTATAGCTCACATTATTGTGCCAAAATTCTCCCAAACTCAGTACTTCAATTCAAGCACCCTAATTTATCCATCAAATAAACAACCCATTCCTATGTCAGAAAACAATTCACATATGAAAAAAAAAGAAGGCCAAATACATTTTTCAAGTTCTCTCCAAAAATTCAACCAAAAGATAAAAAAATTTCAAAATCTCAGCCACATCACTTTACCAATCCTCACAATTCAACCAGGAAAACCAAATGTCCACAATTTCCCACAAATTCAATTCAAAAAAGAAAAAATCATCCTCAACCAAATCACCAAAATTATCCTTAAACATCCAACTATAACAAAAAAAACAATTCCTTATTCACACAATCCGAATTACATCAATAAAACCAAAATTATCCTAAAACATCCAACTATATTCACATTTTCTCACAAATTCAATTCAAAAAACAAAATTTGCATCCTAAAACAACATCCCACAATAAAATTAACAGAAACCCAATTCATACAATCCAAATTACATCAACATAACCATAAAGAAATGATCTTTTTCAATAATTTAAAAGGGTTAGTTTAACAAAAGGTCACATTTTCCTCACAAATTCAATTCAAAACCTACAAATTCCACCCTAAAACAACATCCACTAACAAAACTAACAGAAACCCAAATCACATAATCCAAATTCCATCAACAAAAACATAAATAAATGATCTTTTTTATACCTCAAGCTTGTTGCTAAGAGGGGTACCCTGAAACCGCCGCTTAAGCTCAAGAACCATACGAGGATCAAGCTCAACAGCAATAACCTTCTTAGAAGACTCGAGAAGCTTCTTGGTTAAGTTACCAGTACCAGGACCAATCTCGAGGACAACATCAGTGGGTTTAAGTCCTGCTTTTTGAACTATTGAGTCAACCAACATTGGGTTCTTGAGAATGTGCTGTCCTTTTGACTTGTGGAACGGTATCCCTCCTTGGAAATGGGTTGACCCACCACTTCCCCCTTTCTGGGTTGGTCTCTCTTTTCTTATTTTGCCTCCTGCCATTGTTTTGGGTTTTGGGTTTTGAGAAGAGAGAGAGTGGAGTGCGGGGCAGAGAGAGTGGAGTGTTTAGGGTTTTAGAGAGACAGAAGTGTTTGGTTATGTTTTGTTTTGTGTTTGTTTTGTTGTTATAGTATGTCTCTGCTTGGCGCCTTACCATTATGCAACTGTAGTACTGTACAGTCAGTAGTAACGCAAATTTATTTTATTTTTTAATGGGAGAGTACTAAACTACTAATCCAGTCAATACAATTATCAAGCACAACAACAAAAAAACATTATGGACGAATAAACCATTAAAAAGACTAATATGAATTGCTTTTTGGTTAGTATATGTTTCTTTACACCACATCTTAAAATAGAACTACAACAATAATAACAACAACAACCCAGTGTAGTCCCATTAAATGGGGGTCTGGGGAATTATTGATTTCTCGTAACTTCAATTAAATCAAAAGTAGCGGAATTATTAACCAATTTGATTTAATCCATATTATTAGCTGAAAGTGGATTGCAAATGGATGGTACTTTAAAGTTGCATTGAGGAAAAAGACAAGTAAAACAATACATTTTGAGGTTTTCTTTTTTCCAAATACTATTTCATCGAAAATTTTATACAACCAATACAACAAATTTACAATGAAAATGATGAAACCAACCAGATACTGACTATTGTATTGGTAGCCGTAAAACTCAATCTTGTGGACTGGACTGCACCTCCTCCCTGTGTATTACACTAACTACAAAAATGTCGCCAAACAAAAAAAACTCCCCTTATTCTTAGGGGATAGTGTCCTCAATTAGAAGTATAATGATAGCTTCTCTTGAATATCGTTTTGCAGTAAGCGACACTGTTCTAACACCTCGCTAAGCCTGTCATCCCCCTTTCTAAAATCGGGAACTATCTGCATATTGTTCGTCTCGAAACATTCTGCAGAATCAGCAGCAGGTGAAGCTTGAATCGGCGAGCACTGGGGTTTCTCTTTTGTGGAGTATATACAAGTGGTACCCTCAGTAGGGTTCGCAAAAGAAGACACTGATACATTTTGAGAACCTTTTGGTGAAGTCCTTATTCTTTTGGAAATGATAGGACTGCAGCTAACCTCCACCAGTTCATCCAAGGATAGATTGGCACTATGCTGAGGTGCAGAGGCTTCTACTTCTGGATTTTCCAGGGTCGTCATACCGGAAGTAGGCTGAGATAGCTCCAACACATAAGCTTTGCGGTTGAAGCATGCTAAGTTGTTCATCTGCCAGTTGAAAACCCTTCGGAAGATCAAGACCCAGTCCGGAACTAATCTGTACTCCATATCAAGAAGCTCCAGCCTGGTGCATTTTTGTAGCATTACACAAGCTTCTTTCATTGCCATTGTCAAGTTCATTACCTTGCTTGACTGGCTCAAGTACCTAATCAAACAATCTTGAAGTAGCTGTCTCTGTTCTTCAATGTCTTCAAGTGTGCTGCAGCCTCTGCTTAGCCAGGATGTGTCATCAGTTAGAAGGGGCAGCCTGCAATTCCTCAAAGTAGACACTAAGGGTTCCACCTCTTCTGGTGAACTCCACCCCAAATTTGGCAAGAACTGCTTCACGGCTCTGACTTCAGCAGTACAGTCATCTAACAAGAATACTTCAGGACAAGGCCAACAAGCAGTATTCATGTTAGCAGCTGTTACTATATCACTTGTCGATTGATCCAAAGCTTTATTGAAGACTGAAATACACTGGTTGGGACCCACTACGTTGGAACCGATTAGTGCATGAGCATTCAAGCTTGAACTCAAGTGAGCAGAAGCTAACTCCCGAGCTGTCACACCATAAAGAATAGGTTGAGGACGTGACTCCGATGCCAGCCAGATGAGCCCCTCTTTCAATTTTTCATCGCTAAAATATTCATTCAAGTGACCCAAGTCCTCCCTTTCGTTTAAGGAGATTACTGCATACGTTGATACCCGTGACTTATCAATATAGTCAAGCCTTAGATTATCAACCCAGCTGTTGGAAATCTCAGCAAGTTTATCTTTAGTCAAAGCACTTAAAATCAAAAGGGGAATACAAGCTCCAGTTGGCAGAGACATCACAAGGTTGTGAAGTTGATCCCTTTGCTGTTCCCATGGGACGGACTCTGACAGCGGAAAAACGATAGCACTGGCTCCGGTTAATGTCTTCTGAATATTACAAGACTCGACTGCTTTGACAACAGAAAAACAGCATGCTAAACTACCACTTTGGTTAGCAAACCATTTCCTCCAAATTGACAGTCCTGGACCTGACATAACCAAATCATCAACATGCTCCTCTTCAAGAGCAGGAATAAGCTTGTAGCGCAACCAATGGTCGAGTGATGATACAGCTACCGGGTCTCTTGCTTCAATGCCAGCCCCTCGTTGTGACCAAGAAAAGGATACTACTTTCCAGCATATGCAGTTTGAATTTGCATTTCTCTCACGAAGCTTTCCTGCAACAAGTTCAGCGACATTCCACCTAGCCCATGATCGTTGAGACTTTACATACCTCTCATTCACGACTTCATCAATGTTGAACCTCTTGTGTAGCGTCAGTTTCTGGAATTAAAAGAGCCTCAACATGAGCATAAGAAATGCAAAGCAAGATAATTAGAGGAAAGAAGAACATGAAACTGACATCGCTAGACTGCCGGATAGGTGGTCCCAAAGAAAGTGAACTTAGAGCAGCCTCTGCAGCAACTCTATTTTGCTCGCGCAATTCTCTCTTCTTCACAGCACGCCTCCTCCACAACCTGCATGGGAAACAGAATATCAGTAGACGTTTAATGCCAAACTCATCACTTGACTGTGGTAATAAGAATAGAACCTTAGCAGCAACTTAAGTTTAGCTTCAGCAACTTCTTCATCATAGCAAGAGACATTGTCATTCTCCATATTTTGCTGCATATAAGTGAGATCTTTACTCGTCTCTTCTCCTACAAAACGGCAGACAACTGAACTCTCTGGAGGACTACTCACAATCTCAGGTTGATTAGCCTCAAACTCACTGATAACAGAACTCGGTGGAGGAACACTCCCAACAAGTTCATTGGAAATAGGCTCTCCTGTCCATCCAGAAAATGACAGTGATCCTGAAACTGTAGATGCTTGAGGTGTTCTATGGCTGAATTGACCTTCATCTCTAATTAGCAGATTATCTCTTGGTGTTGCTGGAGAAGGTTGTGCCTGTATTTGATAGCTTTGGGAGACCTCGAAGGCCTTAGGCAGCTCAATATCACTTTTCCAAGGGCTTGCAGGAGCCAACAAGCCGGATTTCCGTGGTGATGTTTGGAGAGCTGATTGCACTTGTGTGCTTTTTTGTGTTTTGATTCCTGATCGGATACCTTCTGCTGGTGCTGGTGATACTACAGACTCTATGTCCATTGCTCCACCACAGTCCACGAGAGGACTTTCTACTCGTATTGGTTGAACAGCTGGCCGCTTAGGTGTCTTCTGATCAGACTGAAGCTCCTTTATAGATTCAGAAGGAGCTGATATCACTCTATGTGCATAGAGCACATCCTCGGCAATTGTATTGGACTTTTTGTGATGAACAAGATCTGAACATTTAGTGGTATAATCATTCTCTGTGTTAAGAAATGGGCCTTCCTTGACCACGTACGGCTCTTCAAATTCCTTTATCACAAAACCATGGTACTCCAAGAGGCTCTCAATGTCCTCTCCCTGGCAAAGTATGGACACAAAATTTATCACAACCAACAATTACCAGAGCAATAACTCGGTGAAATGTACCAAACTAATATTCACCTCCAAGCCGAGCCATTTGGCAACATGTGCCACTGGGATACCTTGACCAGATTGCAGACCAGAGTGCAGAGAAGCGAGCGCCTGGGTTCTCAACTGTTTGAAAGCAGAGCAGGTGAGACGACACCGTACACCATCTTAGATAGTCGACTAAAGCATATTTGCAACTATCCAGGCACTCAGTGGAGGTATTACAGAAACTACAGGGACTGGAAGTTGCAGAAAAGAACGGCACTTTAAAATTACACGATCTGAAAACTAACTATGTTTTATACACTCCAAAACTTTCCTCGTCAGCAATGATAATATAATAGAAAAAAGCAGCAGTCGGCCGAAACTACTCGAGAACAAAGGAGCACAGATCAATACCCAGCTAAAGGCCAACATTAACAGTTTAAAAAGAAAATAAAATCATCCAGCAAGCTTTGAAAAACATGACCCAGGCAACTACAGCTGCAATCCCTTTTACTTCACCCCCATAAGCTACACTGATAAAGGTAACACAAATTCATACCTTTGAGAAGTGAGCATGCATGAGGCACGCTTGAAGATAACTAGCTTTCCTTGCATGACGGAAGAAGGCTATAAAATTGCCAGTTCTACAAGATCTGAAATTGAGCCCATCAATCGATAGATTAGCCAAAGATGCAAATGCAGCCCTGAAAAAGAATTCAAAAAAGGAACCAACCTTGCAACTTCACGGGCAAACAAAACTTCTTGGGTTTGCCTTATCTCAACAGTCATCTGGGCAAGATCGAGTGACAGCTCTGCAGGCTCAACCTGCCACATATTTTAATTCGTGTTTATTCCACAGAAATCACATGGAACATCGGAAATCTCTCATAAGATAGGAATGCTTCCAAACATGACTTACTGTGTAACCAGGATGCTTATCCAATTTAAGAAGAGCATAGTACCCTCGAAATTCCTTTTCCGTCGGGATGAGAATTCCTCTTTTCCTGTGATCATCATACATCTGGAATAACTCAACTGATGCTTTGTTCATCTGCTCGATATTGAGGTGTGCATCGAAGCCCTCTGTAAAGCCTTCTCCTCTAGGGAATTCACACAACTCGTGCATAGCTAGGATGTGAAGCCGTATCTGGAGGGGTAAAAAGAGTATTAGAGAATCAATGGAGAGGGTAGAAAAGGCAGCAGAAGAATTTACCATAAAGACAAATCAGAAACGTAATGCTCACATAAAACTTTAAAAAAGCTTGATCATTAAAAGAAACAATTCAACGTAATCATTAAAGCATCAACGCAAACAGTGCTGCTGATGCAGCAGCAGCAGCAGAACTTAAAACCCCACCCAATGCCCTTGCCAAAATAGAGCCCACGACTGAAGTATCAACAAGGTTGAAAGCCCAAGCCTCCTAGGCCGTACTTCTACCCAAAATGATGCTGGCGGATGCCATGTTCTAACATGTAATGTGACACAAATTATCTCCCCAAATGCACAAAACTCCAACATCATAATCAACAGCCATCTGAAATCAAAAATAAGTTTAGAAAAAGAAATTAACCTAGAGGCGTTAGAAGTAAGATCAGATTATACCATTTGCTCCAGCATAGTGATAGCCCCAAAATCAAAGATGTGTTGCATCCTCAGATCCATTCGAATAGCCCGCATCCTATCCCACAAGAAGTTGTACAAGCCAAGAAATCTGGCATTATAAGGCTGGTCTAGCAAACCAAGGAGGTATTCCATTGTCTTCTGCAAGACTGGCATGGGGCGGATCAGTTCCGCTTCTCTTTCAGCAGCCCTGTTGTACTGAAAATGAAAGAAATCTAGTTGAATGATGACCGCATGATATCTTCTTCATCACCAACATGCCATAAAAAAAACCTTCTTGGTAATTGCTACTATAAATTTTAGGGACAGGTCACCTTCTTGACTGCAAGGGCTTGGGTGGTCTGATTTCTGTCCCCATCCAACCTTTCCAATTGGTCAAGATCCCCTTTCCTTTCACGTTCTGCCCTTTCTGACTCTGAATACAACAGAAAATAACAATCCTCAGAATGATCATATATACCAAAGATAAATTTTAGCAGTAACAATACAAAGATTACATTGAACTAAGAAAGAAAACAGATAAACAAGACATCAAAATAAAAATATATATGCTTCTACTCTTCTAGTATTGCAAAATGTCCAACAAAAACACACTTTTCATGCAACTTCAAGATATTATCTAGGGACTAATTTTGGCAATGATATATACCTGGGCACATATCAGGACACAATCCCACAATTAAACTCCCTGATGAGTGCAAGTCCTCATCATCCAAGCCTTGGGTTGATTTCTCTGGCATTCCAGGAGGATGGTTCCCACGAGGCTGTTGCTTTTCCACAGCAGACAGATGACTTTTTAATGCAGGGATTCTCGTTTTAGCAGCAGGGTTTGTGTCTAACGGAACTGGTTTGCTAGGTTCAACTGCTTCCAGCTCAGTCTTGAAGCGGGCAAACCGTTTTGCCCTGGCCTGTAATTCTCTGCAATACAGCAGTAGAATAGAATAAGACGAATCACGTTGATGAATGGTTCAGAAACTATGATCCTGTAGTGGTAAAATACTAATTCATAAGTTTAGTGTGTGTTTGGCATGTCCATTTTAAGAGCTTATTAGAGCTTTTTTTTTTTGGAAAATAAGCTCTTATAGCAAAATAATCTCTGTTTGGTAAGAACTCTAATCTCCTACAATAAGCTCTTAATTGAAACGCTGTTGAACACATTTAATAAAATAAGCTCTTATCCTAGACGTTTTTACAGCTCCAGCTAACAACGTTGAATTGCCAAACAGAGCCTTACTGTTCATCATTGTTGTCCTCCGCTAAGTTGGAACTTGTTTGAAGTATATGACCAGGTGGCGACCGGTTTCTTTTTTGAATAGAGGGGCTGACAGCGGAGGGCTTTGCTAAATAAGAATCGCTTTTTATTGTTCCATTAGCTGATGGAGATGACCTCTGAAAACCCGGTGCTTGAGATTTCTCAGTCCCAGCCCTTGACTTGGGGGGAGATACAGCAGGCCTGCAAGAAAAATCCTTAGATCAATGGCTACACCAATAGTATTTTTGAAAGTTCAATTCCATCAGCCGAGTAAGCACTTTTCAAGAATTTGATACATCCAAATTTCAGTAGTAAAATTCGAAGAAAAAAAAGCTTCACGAGGCACTCCAAAGTCCAAACATAAGACATTAAATAACTTAATTACCCCGGCATGGGATTGGAACCAGTGCTCAAAAACTCATCATTGTATTGGACAGGAGGAGGTCGGGATGTTTCTGATGGAGACGACCTTTGAATATTATACTGCAGCCCTGGTGCTTGAAAATTGTCAGTCCCAGTCCTTCTCTTGGGAGGAGATAAAGTGGACCTGCACAAGAAGTGCATCAAATTACATAGACTTCAGTGGTAAAACAAATGAGTTTTAAGATTATTTTTCCATGTAGCATAGCAATCCAAAATATTGTCAGGGCAGAAATAAAAGTACAGGCTTTCAAGCATAGCTTACATCCGAATTTCAGCTTCAAAAGCGCAACTAATCAAGGATAATAGAACAGGTACTCCACACAAAGAACAATTCGACAAATTTAGTTACCTGGGCATGGCATTGGCAACAGGGTTGAAAAAATCATCATTGTATTGTACAGGAGGAGGTCGTGATGTTTGGGATGGAGGTGGCCTCTGAATATTATATTGGAAACCGGGAGGAGATAGAGTCGGCCTGCATGAAGAACGCATTACATTATCTAAAGTTCATGGCTACATCATTGAGACTTTTAAAACCTAAATATCACCAGCAAGTACAAGCTTTCTTTGAATAGCATACATACAAATTTCATCTTAAACTCGTAATTAAACCAAGGATCATATGATACTCCAGACAGAAGCCAAATTGATAAAGTTAGATACCTGGGCATGGCATTGTCTCCCGTGTTGAGAAATTCGTCATCGTATTGTACAGGAGGAGATTGTGATGTTTGTGCTGGAGATGACCTCTGTATATTGTACTGAAAACCGGGAGCTTGAAAATTATTAATAGTCGCATTCCTTGACTTCGGTGGAGATAGAGTTGGTCTGCATGAGAAATTGTTTAGAGTTCATGGGTACACCAATCACATTTTCAAAACTTAAATTCCATCAGCAAAGCACAACCATTCAAGCAAGACAAGCATAGCATACATCCAAATTTTAGCCAGAGAATTGCAAATAAATCAAGGACAATATAACAGGTCCTCAAACAAAAGACAAATTGATAATGTTAGTTACCTGGGCATGGAATTGGCATTGGCACCGGTGTTGAGAAAATCGTCATTGTATTGTACAGGAGGAGGTCGTGATATTGGCGGAGATGACCTCTGACTATTGTATTGAAAGCCAGACACTTGAAAACTATCAGCCCCACTCCTTGACTTGGGCGGAGATAGAGTCGGTCTGCATACAAAAAGCACACATTTAGGGTTCATGGCTATGCCAATGACATTTTAGAAAATCAAATTCCGGCAGCTAAGTACAACCTTTTAAGCATAGCATACACCCAAATTTCATCTGATCAACATTAAGTCTAGATCATCATACAGATAATGTGATCAAGCACGTATCACAATAGTTATTAAAAGAAAAAAACTTACCTTATCATAACATTTGTACCAGTGTTCATAAACCCATCATTGTACTGTACAGGAGGAGCTCGGGACATTTCCGGTCGAATATACTTAAAAGCACTGCCAACACCACCAGAAGGGCCATTACCACCACCACCGTCGTCTCGCGAACCAAAGGCAGTGTACCTCTTCTTAGAAGGGTGATCTCCAAAATTGGGCGAGCTTGGTCTCTCACCCCATTGCACTGGAGAAGAAGCAGCAGAAGGTCCCATATTTTGTGGTGACGGTGTTCTCTTCCTATTATCATGATGCGCCATTTCTCCTATTGGTGAACTTGGCCTAAAAACCGATCAAACCCAATTCAGAATATTCTTACATCTGTTCAATGAAACCCAGCAGAAGGGCCATTCGAACCCGAGACCTAATGTTTGCTGAAACAAGTGTCCAACTGAATTAAAATTTTCTAACAATCACATTATAAAGTGGGTGTTGTCTAAGTATTGTGATTCCACCTATCGAGCCCATACTTGATGAAAAGACAATTCAGAAATGTTCTTATGTCAGTTCAATAAACCGCGCCTCGAGACCTATTGTCTAATTGAATTGAACCATTCTAACCATCACATTATAAACGACTAGGGTGCAATTCTAATTACCGAAAGAAAACAAACAGTAGCCGGTTCAGTACAACGGGCACGGGGCATTCGAGCATTCGAACCCGAGACCTAATATCCACTAAAACAAAAGTCCAATAATTAAAAAGAATTGAACTTTTCTAGCAATCACTAACATGGGTATTGTCTGTCTAGCTTCAATGAATACATCCCGGGTTTAATTTAATTCTAACTATCAAGTGGACAACTAATTGTGGACGGAACACAATACTATAAACCAATATTAAAATAACATAACATCACAATAGGCAAACAAAGATGGGATCTTTTGTATGTTTACCTTAGTGGGGTTGAAGGGCGGTGAGTAAATGAACGTGTAACAGGAGGAGGAGCAAAGCCAGAAGGGACACTGCAAACAAAACCCAGAAACAAATTTGTCAGAAATGAATAAAGTTTTGATCTTTTTGAGTTGAGGAGCTTGAGAGGGAAGCTTAGCTAGTTAGCTACTTACTTGGGATTGGGAGAGCGTGGGCGAAAGGGTGTATTATTATTGTTGTTATGAGTAAAGTGGTGTTGTTGGGGCCGAGAAGGGTGCTTAAAGAAGGTGGTGGTGGCGGGTGCGGTGGTGGGTGGCGGTGGTGTAGGGTGGCCGAAAGAAGGGAGAGACGCCGACGGGGAACGGGAGCCGGGGCCCGCGTTCTGGTTGAAAGGGGTGTACGACATTTTTTGAAAGAAAACAAAAAAAAAAGATTTGGGGAATGTAATAAGAAGAATTCAGCACATAATAAGTTTTGGTTGTTAGTTCATTTGGGGAGAAGAAAAATAAACTTTGTTACATTTCTTTTGAGGAAACTTGATGCTAGGAAAAAAAATGTTGAAATTGTTGTTAATAATTTCTCATTCGACCAAGCATTTCATAATAACTTTTGCTTTGAAAATTGATGGAAATAATCATATTCGGACAATTGTATTTCGTAATAATTTTTGAAACAATTAACCTCCCATTGAGCCATTTATTTTCAATTTGAGTAGAAAGTTTACCAACTGTAATTGACATTGTATAGCTAAAGCTTAAAAATTATATTTTATGATACTTTATAAAATCATTAAATTGTTTCGGAACACACGTGTTCTGCTAATTAAATCGTCTCCATACATGTGAACTTAATGGGGCCTTACACCATTGAGTCAACCCAATCAGGTTGAATTTGAGACGTATTTACTTGTATATAAAGGTAGGCAAAACATACCATAAGTTCTCGAGAACATAACTCACCCAATCGGAAAAAAACTAAATATGTTCAAACAAAAAGATTGAAAAAAATGAGCAAATAACAGAACACAAGTCCCCTATAGATTTGCACTCAGTAGAGCAACTAGCACCCCTGTGAAATAACAGAAAACAAATTGAGAAAAGAGAAAGAAACCCAGAGTGATTTACTAATTTCTCCATCGAAATCATCATTTAACCTTTTAATTAATTAATTAATTAATTACTATCCCACCCTTCTCCCATTACATCCAAACGAACCTACAGAGATTCACCTTATTCATTTCCTTTTATTTTAAATCCCTTTTCTTTCTCGATCCCATTACCCAGAAAACAAAACCAAAACCTGACAGTACAATGCATCAAAACCAGCTTACCTTATAATTACAATAATAACCCTTTATTTTGTCTCCCTTTAAAACCCTTTTCACCACTGCCCACAAAACTCAAATTCCCTCTCTGGGATTTCTCAAAGGTAATAAATTTCCCAACTTCCACCTTACTTAAAGTACCTAAAGCTCCAATCTTTACTATTTATTTTTATTGTTTTTTTAATTTAGTTGGGTATGTGCTGTTATTATACTTATACATGCAAATTAATTTACATGCAAGTTCCCCAGATGATTTTTGAGGGTATTTGAGTAATTAAATGTCTGTAGCTGTGATTTTGTGATGTGGGTTTTTTGTGTATTGATGGTTTGAGTAGAAATATTTGTTTTTTATATAGCATTGATGTGAAAGATTCAATCTTTTTTATGTTTCTGACTGTTAAATGCCAAAATGTACTTGCAAGTACCTTTACTATGACAATAGACATGTGGGTATTTGTAGTTTGTAGGACTTTATTGTGTTGAGTTATGAATTTTATATTGAAGTTTTTTATTTTGTTGTGGATATATAGTGGTATTGATGATGAGGATAAAGTTTCATGCTTTTTAATGTTTCAGAGTGGTAGATGTCAAAATGGACTTGCAAAACTGTGCACCAACTAATCATGTCATCTCAAATGATGTGAAGATGAGTGATAGCCCCCCAGAGAAAGCTCCCGAGAGTCTTCGTATCGAGGAGGGTGTAAAGGAAGGAGAAAAGGAGGGAGAAAGGGTTACTAATGCTGTTGTTAATTTGGATGATGTTGATATTGATCTTAGAGAAGTTTATTTATTGATGATGCAATTTTTATCCGTTGGGCCGTGTCAGAAAACGTTTAGTCAGTTTAGTAGTGAGCTTACGGAACATGAGTTATTGCCCAGAAGATATCATGCTTGGTACTCCAGAAGTGGTGTTCCTAGTGGCGAGGAGAATGATGACGGTGTCTCGCTCCCGCTAACGTATGAGAATTTGTTGCTGAGGTATGTCTGTAGTTTTAAATTCGTCGACTTTACTAGAATACTAGTTGTCTGAAAACTGGCTGCCAAACATTGGTTGTGTGATACTGTGATTTGCATTAGCAGATATATTAGGTTCGTACTCTTTTTTTTTGTAAATAAATTTGGCTGATGTCAAATTTCCATTAGTACTAAATTCGGGAAATTAAGAAATCAATTTGTAACATTATCTACCTTGAAGCTTCTGCACTATTTAAATATAGTTTAGATTCGTTAGAAAATCTAGTTTCACCAGGGACAAAAGGCCGAGGTTGAGGGAGGATATCTACTTTGCAACTTGAGGCCAGTTGCCATGATTAATCTTGGCAAATGACATTTAAATCTTTTGAAGTGATCTCAAGTCGCTCCTTTGTTTTTTCTTTCTCCCTATTTTCCTACAGGCTACAGCAAATCTGATTGTTTGGGTACTGGTTTTAAAGTGTCAGAAGTTGATTATACCAAGGAGCAGTCCTTAAACTTATGTATGGGGGACATGTAGAGTTTCAATTTAGCTGATTTTCAGAATGCATAATTGTTTCCTAAGTCAGTGGTCTTTGTTGAAACCTTAGCTCTGGTGCTTCGTGGATGGGAGGCCCCTGAATTTCCTATATGAGAGTATGAATATAACTATCTCTTGGGGGTTAGGTGGGTTAGACTACATAGTCCATCTCACCTTGCCACTGGCAGGAAGCTTTTTAGGTGGAAGGGGTGCCCAGAAGACAAGAGCTCTGTACGTGTAGTGTTTCATTTAGGCTTGTTTTGCTAGTACCGCGGTCTGAACATATGCAATCATATTATAACTTACTACCATGCATATGAAAAGACCATGTCTTTTTACGGGCATCTAGCCTGTAATCAGTGAATGATAGTTCTTTTGAATTATTGGATGTCCAATTTTGCTGACCCAAGTGTTACTGTCTTTTTGTCATCAGATATCCCCATATTGCCAAGGATCACCTGGTTAGGCTTTTGAAGCAGCTTTTGCTTAATACTGCTCGTTTGCCTCTTGGTATAGGCTGCGGTCCAAATGCAGCTGATTCCTCTTCACTGTTGGGGACTGATTCATTTTCACTACTAAGTTGTATGTTCACTGAACTACTGTATTTGACATTTTTAATTGTTATTCATGAACTGTGTTGATATTTTGACACATTTGAATTATGTTGTCAACAGCTGGTGGGAAATTTCTGCTAGTTTTAACACCGCTTCTCTATATCTTTAGTTTGCAAGGAAAGTGTGGCGGATAATATCTCTTTAAACTGGCAAAATTTCTCTGTGCAAGTAGCTTTTGAAAATTCTGTATTTACATTCTACAAAATATCTGGAGGAAAACACCTATTCTCTCTTCATTAGAAGAAATTTTATCCATAATTAGCGTAGGAGTTCGAACTTCCGTAGAAAGAGAAGTTTCTGTCAGATAGAAACCTTGATGTAGGGATGCAGTTTTCAATTATTTTTTGTGTGAGCACATTTAGATGCGGACCTGCCACTTTTGTAGTACATTTTGTGAAAGGTGATTTGTGAAACAGCTTCTTCGTCTTGAGTAATGCTCTATGCTACAAATTTTTTTGCTTTTAGCTTGTTGTTTGTGTAAATGTCAGCCCTTTGTCTCTGGTTCTCAGGTAATAGAAACAAAGAGAAGCCACAAATCAAGCTTGTGTGTCCTTATTTGCGCTGGCCTCACATGCGTATTGACCAAGTTCATGGACTGCATTTGAGATCCATTGGGGGTGGTTTCCCGAGACACCATCGTGCCTCATCAATACAAGCTGCCTGCAAAGCCATTGGAAATCCATCTTTTATGACACAAAAGATGGAACATATGACGAGGCTCAGGGGGCACAGAAATGCCGTTTATTGTGGTACACGTTTTTTTCTTCTTGTTATAGCTGCTTGAGTAGAGCTGTCTGTGTGCCCTTGATATATATTTACAATTATAGAACTGAATTATTTGCATAGTCGGATGACTTACCTTAACAGCGACTTGAAAATGATCTGTTCAGTACAAAACTCTCCTTTTTTTTCTAATGCAAGAGTGTGGAAGTCTTTGCCCATGGTTTTGAAGTACCTTATTTTTTGGGAGTAGCAATACACATGATGAAACATTGTTCATGTGCATAACTTTCTTAATTTTAGCTTTTGAACTGTGCAACGGCTGATGGGTGTGTGTATTTGTGTTCATGATTGTAGAAAATGTTAGCCGTCATTGGTCGAATACTGGTTAGTTTATAACTTGAAACATAGTGATAGTTTAGAACTCAAGCTAGATAAATCTGTGCCCTCGACGACACCTGGCAAATTGTATTAAATAGAACCTAGGGGTTCTTTAACAAACAAAGAAATGGTCAGACTCAGTCAGAGTGTGAAGAGGTTGCAATCTACTTTGTGTATCACCCAACAAATCCTGGTTTAGCAGACTTCGATGACTATTGCAGTCCAAGAATGAGGTGGTTCCGTGGGTTTTTTTTTTTATGTTCTTATGTCAGTAATAATGTCTCAACAAGTAGCATCAGTATCCTAAACTACCTTGACTTCCTGAATTTCAATTGGATGTTGACGACTGTGGAGGCTTATAAGTGTACACTTGCAAGTGATGCAGGCGTGTGTTGTGTCAGTTGTTGGTTGTGTGGTTACATTTACTCTGCAAGGATTTTTCCTCGTAGCGCATCCTCTGCTTTTGTGTGCTCTACTACTTCTCCGGACATACTTTGGGATCGGGTTACTTTTCTAGGTTCCCTTTGGGAAAATCTGTTGGGGATTTGTAGATACAATTTTGAGTATACTGCAAAGGAATCGATCTAATTTGTAAAATTCTATTTGAGGACAACTTGTCCTCTTCTGTTAGTGCAATTTTTCTCATCTAAAAAAATCATGTCTCCTCATTAGTTCAAAGAAATAAAAAAAGAGGAACTCTGAAATTCATCTATGGCACACTTGGAAAACTATGCTGCGCGGATACGGATACGGGTTTCAGGAACGTGACATGTAGAAACACGGACACACCAAGATGAGGGTGGAAAACACTTTGAATCTGGCACTTTACTTCAAACTACAACAACCAACACAAGTTTAGCATAACCATTAGTTTTTTAATGGTTTGTTAGAGAAAGAATTGTCCATTTGAAAGAGATAGTACGAAATACAAAAAGTAAATAACTAGAGTAGGGTATATTTTTCCAATCTGTCCAAGTGTCCATGAGTTTCTGACACGACACTCTATCCTAGGAGTGTCCGTACTTCAAAGATGTAAAATCTGAGTATTGGTTGTGGTTGTCCTTGTGCTTTATCCAGTGTCTTGCACATTATTTGTCAAAGAATTAGCTGGAGTTAATTATCTGAAAGTTGCTATTATCGTCCATCTTTGCACTTGTTCATTTCCCGTAGCTGTCTTTAGTGTTTAAGAGGGTCGATGTATCGGTGGCCCTGTTATTGGTCAGTTTTGGGTGCACCCTAGCAACTCCATGGGCCATGTTTTTAGCTGATTTATATCAGGATGTCAATGAAACACATGAAGGATGCTGAACCATGAGCTGAATGATTTAATACCCAAAGTTATGGTTATAACCATCCAAAAATTTCAAATATCATGTTCAGATAAGCTCTTGCTATAACCAATAGGAAAAGTTGGAAGCTGGGAACTGCAGTTTGAGTCTATTAATATGAAATACAAGCAAAAGACAAACATATCGATAAATATCAGTGACATAATAGTACAAATGATATATCATTCTTGGCAGGCAAAAGTAGCATTGATTTTCTCTTTCTTCATTGTATCACGACAGTCACTGACTGGTGATCTTTTTATTCTGTATGTATATCTGGAAAATAGAGCTGGATTGCCATATTCTTACCAGCTTACCTTTTGCTATGCTTCAGCTTTGCCAAGCTTTCGTTATGTTAGCAATGTTATGGCTACTTTTTTTGAGCATATGGTAATGGTGTTTCTTTCTGTTTCTAGCAATATTTGATCTGTCAGGCCAGTATGTCATTACTGGATCAGATGATAGACTTGTCAAGATATGGTCAACGGAAACAGCTCTTGCCTTGGCCAGCTGCCGTGGACATGAGGTGAGTTTTGACTGCAAATGAGAATCTGAAGTATGTTTGCAGTTCTATTGATTAGATTTAATGACGAGTCTTAGCTGTAAAAAAAAAAAAACTATTTTCCAGGGAGATATTACAGATCTGGCTGTAAGCTCAAACAACACCTTGGTGGCTTCTGCTGCAAACGACTTTGTTATTCGAGTTGTAAGCTCCTTTTCTACTGCTAACTTAGGCTCTGTTCATTCACGTTTTTAGTTTAAGTTCTGAATGTTTCAGGTAACCGGTTTTCTTATCTAGCATATTTCCAATATTTGATGTTTCTATGTAGATCTATGAAAATGGTCTCGCTTCATATTATCCTCAGATGAAGAATGGTATCAATATAATAAAATAACACTCAAATCAAAGGTGACACAATGAATAAGACATGTAATCATCATGGTTGTTAGTAAAAGTATCAAACAACATGTAATAGACTAGAAAGTTAGCAACACTCAATTACGCAAAATTATATATTAGATGACTAGTAGCTGGAAAGACATGAAACTTGCTAATAAATCTAATCCATGTGATCTCATCATAGTCCTACACGGCTATGTGTTATATGAATGTCATCTACTAGACAACTGTAGCACAAAATCTTGATACTTTTCCTTCCTTTTAAATAGTTTTGGAAGAACGGACAACTATACCACAAAATTACTCGTTCTCTCTAATCAGTCCAAAAGATTATCAGTTATGCTGCGTGTTGTAGTTTTAGTTCATCTGACAATTGTCAACTAAGTCTTAAAATCAGGACATAGAGAATGAGGAGATAGCTTTTCTGATGGTGGTTCCTAAAGCAAATCTTCAATGGATGTAATCACCTGATGTAACAAAGAAGAACTTTTTATCTTTTGATGATGATGAGATAGAAAATAATTTGAAACAAGAGAAAGGCATGGGGAATTAAAAAGGATCACAACGAATGGCTTTCGGTTTTCTAAATGAAAAGGTGTCCGTGTTTCTTATTATCTTGAAATGAAAAAGGAAAATGCTTTTTGTGATTTTGAAAGACTGCCTGGCATCGGTGTAGAACAACAACGCAGCCTTAGTCCCAAAAGTTTATGGTTTAAAAGACCCAAAAAACTAAAACCTTATCCAGCCAAACATGTTTGTTCAACCAAAAAAAAAAAACTGAGCACGTTACCTAACATAGTCTTAATTACCAATGGTAATGTGTATCTAGTTGCTGATGCTGCTAGTTCTTGTATTTCCCAGTGGCGCTTACCAGATGGGATACCTGTGTCTGTATTGCGGGGCCATACTGGGGAAGTTACTGCGATTTCATTTAGTCCGAGGCCTGGATCGACTTACCAGCTTTTGTCGTGAGTTTGGTTTCATGATCATCAGTGTTGTTCTTTACTCCACCGCTATGTCTATAAGTAGGGTACAAACAAAAAAGAACAAAGAAAAATTCTTGACCACAGACTTCTTTTTCTTGACAGAGCGTCTGATGATGGAACCTGTCGAATCTGGGATGCTAGGAACTCACATTGCAAGCCTCGACTTTATGTGCCAAAGCCTGTTCATTCTGAGACTGGTTAGCTGACCTTGTTTCACCATGTCTTTAAATAGATGATAGTTCTTTATATGCAAGTCTCCTTTTCTACAGGTACTGCTCCTCAGAAACCCCAGTTTTTGTGTTGTGCGTTCAATGCTACTGGAACAGCCTTTGTGACTGGTAGCTCAGACACTTTTGCTAGGGTAAATCCAACTCACTCTTCATATTATTTTTGTGAACTAATGTTTAGTATATGTTTGAAGTGCTCTGTCGTTGACTATTTCCCACATACAGAAGGCTATCTTCTTGTTTTGCCTAAAAATCATTCCAAGTGAACGAGTGTCACCTCAGATCTTCATTTTCCAGGCCATATCTTCTTTTTTTTCCTTGAAGTGTATTACAAATCGTCTGTGTCTATTGCAGATTGAAAAATCATTTCTTGGCAATTTTCAGATTTATTTGAAGTATGGTTTAATCTATGAGTTTGATGAGCAAACATGACTTATGTCGGTTCATGCTTGTGGAGAGAAGGCCTTGTGATATCCCGTGAGAAAGATAGATAAATGGGAGAGGGAAGAGGTAGCGAGGGGTAGAGGGAGACCTTGTCAGGCTTGTTAGGGCGAAAACTGCATATAGCTCTACTTGTCTTGGTAAGAGCGTGGTTGGGGATAGGAGGAGATGGAGAGGACGGATGAGGGACAAGAGTGAGAGTGAGGGAGGAATTGTGTAAAGCGTCAGAAGTCTGGGGTGATGATAATTTCTGACATGCCGGTGATGAGTTACACTCTCCCGGACTGGGGTTTGGAGGGTGGGCTGGTTGGGTAGCTGGAGAAAGTGTGAGAGCAGTGTAGATCTGTATGAAAAGTCGATATTGAGAGCTGTAGAAGATAACAGTAGCTCTACTATGTCCTTACATTTTTTATCTTTAGAAAAAAAAAAAGGCTTTTCGCCGCAGGTATTGATCTTGAACTTAATAAAAGTTGGGTAGCTTAGATCGGGTGCTCGTTTCTATTTTCCGGGTTGGGTACCTTTTTTCCCGTTCGGGTCTGCGGACTTTAAGGTTTGTTTTTTTACCAGTCCTACGCCCCTACTGACAGGATCTCAAGACCAAAATAATTGGCAGAAGTTGTCTACTATGCGATATCGCTCTCGGGACCAAATACTTCTGTTTAGTTCAGTTCGAAGAGTTGCTAACAGGAAAACATTGGTTTAATCCCTGGCTCTCTGCAGGTGTGGAATGCTTGCAAGATCAGCACTGACGACCCCGAACAACTGCATCATGAGATTGATCTTTTAAAAGGACATGAAAATGATGTCAATTATGTGCAGTTTAGGTAATTAGGCCCATCTGCCAGTTCCATTTAATTGGTTCATTCTCTTTGGTAAGTAACATTTAAAAGTTTTTCTTAAATTTTTTTTAAACCAAAAGTTTTTCTTATTTTGAATGTAGTGACTGTGCTGTCCTTACAAGATTAGGAGCTTCTGATGCCAGAAAGGATGATCATGTTCTGAAATTTAAGAATTCATCACGGTCTGTAGTACTCTATCCTTTGGTCATGCACTCATGTCGCTTGATCTTACATATAGTGATGCTAGGCTGTTCTTTTTTCACATTTCTGTTGCTCTTGATACAACTAAACCTGGTACTCTGTTATGTTCGGCCAGGTTCCATTATGATTATTTGGTGACCTGTTCTCGTGATGGAAGTGCAATCATCTGGCGTCGAGATGCACGCAGGTCATATGTGAGTTCTGATCTTTGAAATGTCTTCATCTTTATACTGTCTGTTTTGTCATGCTTTTAACTTCTTGTTGCATGTCTCTTGGTGCTTCCCTATTCTTTGCCGCCTGGTCCCTATTTTTGGTCGTCTTATCTTCTTTTCTCCTTCTTCCAGAGGAGGTAGGGTGCTGAGTTGAAATCTGTTACTCGTGATGCTTGTATCCTAAAATGATAGGTGATTTTGACATTTTGGCCAAGATCTGTTATGGAGTTTCCTGTTCGATTTCTGTCTTTTCTTCGAGAAGTTAGGGAATTCGGGGTGAAGGCAAGAACTGGGACACTTATGTCACAGCAGAAACGTCAATTAAATCTGAGATTGGCTTGTTGTCCAATATTGGTTGTTCTGTTAGTATGTTGGATATAGTAGTCATCTTTTAGTTGGGGTAAGGGAGTCAGCTGGTTCTGTTCACATAAACATTCTGTTTCCAAGTTTATTTATATGTCATCTTTCAAAAAAAAAAAACTCTTTACTTTTTTAATGGACGTGTTTGTCTTCTCCTTGAACTATGACGGGAAAGGTTTGCTGCTGGGAAAATTGTTATCATTTAAAAGTTCCTCCGCCTCCATTGCCTCCTCAACCACCACGCGGGGGACCACGTCGAAGAATCCTTCCAACTCCCCGCGGAGTAAATATGATAATCTGGAGTCTGGATAATCGTCTAGTGCTTGCTGCTATAATGGGTAATCTTCTTTGCCATTCTCCCATCACTAAGTTATTTGTCCTTAGCCCTATTGTTGTCTTGTCTCCAAATTTAAAATGACTTTTTTTTTATGCTCAGTTTTGAATTTATTGTACGTGTTTCATTGCATTGCATTTGCCTCAACTCCACCGTATTTATTTAGATTAGATGGAGAATTAAATGCTACTTATCCTCTTCGTCAATCTGGTTATGATATGTAGTGAACCAACAATGATGAGTCAGTAGAATCATTATTTTCTTCTATTACTAGTGTATCTGCTGATTCTGTTTCATGTTTTGTCTTGATGACAGACTGCAGAATATGTGTTTGGAAGGCATCAAATGGCAACTTAGTGCACTCTTTGACTGGCCACACTGATTCTGTGAGTATGGCAATTATGCCTTATGTACTTCTATTAGATTTATTCATAGATGAAATTTCTATTTGCATTTTGATGTTGAAATTGGTGTCAAAAGCATTTTATTATAGAAGTTTGGTCATTAATTATTGTGTCCAAGTGTAGGGTAGGAAAGTATTGCTTCCCTGTAAGGATTCTATGAGCTGGAAACGTGCTTCTTGCGTGAGATTTTGTGTTCTTATCTCGTATATATAAATGGAAGGATTAATATTATTCCTCCTTATGTTATAAGGGGTATGCCAACTTGGTAATTTTAAAAGCGGCTGTTCCATTTTTTTTTGTTAATAACATGGGTATCTAGGCTTCGCCTAACTTATCCCATGGGCCCTGAAGTTAACGACCGGTAAAACCTCCAGTGGCCCTGAGGAAACTCGAACTTGGGACCTCTTGAATAAATCTCAGAAGTCTTACCAACTGAGCTACCCACTCAGGGTTAAGCGCCTGTTCCATTTTGGTATGCTTGTTGAGCTCCAATAACATTCAAACCCATTTCCTTCTAAAATAGGGGGAAAGGTTGTCAGCTCCATTTCCTTCTAAATTAATTGATTTTATTTGTTACGACTGTTTCCTTTCCCCCCTATTTAGTTTTTCCCCCTTTTGTATCCAACACTCACAACCTTCCCCAGTTAGCTCTTCTGCAAGAACCTCCTTCACCCGGCCACTACTGTCTCTCTCCAGGGAACTACAGTTACTCCACTTTAAAAGTCACCCAGGGGATTCCCCACCATTGATCCCACTCCCCATTGTCTCCTTTTCCCCTCTTCACTTGCTCTCCTTCCACATAGGTAGCCCCACCCAGTCACCCAAATTGACCCCTAGGGTCTCTAAACGCTCATCCCCCTCATCTAAAATGGGTTATCAAAGAAGTGACGTGTGCAGTAAAAGAGGGGGAAAAGGCAAGCTTTTTGAAGAGAATGGTGGCGCCGACAGGATGGAAGAAAAGATAACAGAGGAAAGAGCATGCGGAAAGGAAGAGGGAGAGGTGCGCCATATTGAACTTCACCGCTGGACATTGGGAAAAGTCATGTGGGTTGGGGGATGGGAAGGTGATAATGGAATTCTCTTCGTATGTACAGTAGTGGTGTATGGTGCTATACTGCTCTGTACTTCAGGTGTACCGTATTTTTATCCTCGGTAAGGATTCAGAAGGATAGAAAATGAAGAAAAGAAAAACATAATAAGACAGGAGATTAAACGAAAATGGAACAATATTTAATAGGAAATCGAATCTCCAACCAGAATCTTGTGTTATATAGTTTTTATATGGCACCAGTGCTCATTTTATATCGAGAATCTGCAATTCATAGGAATCTGCAAGAGGTTTACTCTAAGCAATGGAACATTTTGCGAGGACAGGAACCCTTTCTGGACTTATTACCCTTCCATAGGCTAGGCTCTACTTTAATATTAACTCATGAGTGCCAATTCTACTCAACTTGGGTGGCACTGATTCTATGCCAGTCAGTCATGCTAAATTTAGGCTGTGTTTGTTTCAAAATAGTGTGTGTTGATTTGGGTTGTGTCAACTCACATTTTGGGTTGGGTATCTTCAGTTTATTAGTGGGTGTTTTTTTGAGGCTTTTGGTTTGAGATGAATGTATTGCAGGTACAAAGAGGTTCTCATAAAGGTACTAAGTGGGTCATTCTGGAAACAGTCTCCCTATTTTTCGGGGTAAGGCTGCGTACATCAGGCTCCCTCAATACCCCATCTGAGATGGGTTTCGACTGAGCCCGTTGTTGTTGTTGGTTTGAGATGAATGTAGGAGAGAGAATATGGGTAAAAAGGGGAAGATATTGGGTGATTGATAAATGTAGGAGGTAGAACGGTGGGAGGTGATCGGTGATGCCTGTTTGCAGGTGGGAGGTGGCCGGCGATACATGGTTGCTGACTTGCTGGTGTGAAGTGGAGTCCGGGCACCATGAGCGGCGGTGGTTAGAGGACGGAGGTCTGGTGCAGCAAACTAAATTGATCTGATTACGTGTTTCAAACTTTCAATGATTCATAGACGTTGGCAAGCTCCTTCCCTTTCAACTTAGCAGCACTTTAGGATGGGATAACCAGACTGAACCAAACGAGCCCCTGCTCTCTGGTTGACCAGCTATCTTTAAATAAATTATTTTAGTAGATCTACTGTATCTGTATCTTGGATTGGTGGATAAGCCCATTAATGCTTTAACCACGTTCT
>ONZK01002035.1:5684-21695 GCA_900322385.1 Pharnaceum exiguum | reverse complement strand
CCCCCCCCCCCCCCCCCCCCCCCCCCCCCACCACACCACTACCACAACAAACACACACACACCCACATTGTCTTTGCAGTCCGGTATATGGATTAGCAATATATTTTCGTTAGCTTGATGCATTTTATTATGGCTATAATGATCTGAATCTAATATGTGTGCAGGAGACACAGCTTGCTCCTTATAAAAGAAACCTCCAGGACCCTCTTTGTGATTCAAGTGAGCTCTATGTGACTCAATTTTAGAACTTACTTTTCTGAAGAACTTAGCTCTGTTATTAGCTATTGTTGCTTTGCTGCATTGCTTTCACTCAACTGGAGAATCAAATTTCAGGCATGATCCCGTATCCTGAACCTTTTCAAAGTACGTACCAGCGTCGGCGTCTTGCAATGCTGGGCAAGGAGTGGCATCCATCCTCTATGAAATTTGCTATTGGTCCAGATTTCAGCTCAGCTGAAGATTATCCCATCGTACCTCTGCCAGATCCTGAAGCGACTATTGATATACCAGAACCTTTTGATGTTGCTGCCTGGGAACAAATCTGGGAACCAGCTTCAGATTATGATACAGATTCTGAATATGAAATAGAGGAAGAGATTTGCGGTGTGAAAGAGCAGGAAGATCCAACTACAAGCTCCACTAGTGATACAGATTCCGATGCAGAACATTCTGAGCATCAGCAGAAGACCAATGATGGGCTTCGGAGATCCAAAAGGAAGAATGACAGAGAGGAAGTAAGCCCTGTTCCTAGATTTTTGTTTATTTGTAGTCTTCTTTGACATGAATGTTTGATCGCGTTTCCATTTTGTGCAGGCTGACTTTACTGTTTATGGGAGATGCACTAGGAAGAGGAAATTAGACGATTGTAAGGGCACCACTTCCCGATATAATAGGGGTAAGAAGTCAGGAAGTGGTAGTAAGGCTTCAAAGAAAAAGACTCTCAAAGGGAAAATATCCAGACCTCAGCGAGTTGCTTCTAGAAATGCGTTTACTGCATCTTCTAGCATTTGTGAGACTTACTTATCTGATGATGACGAGGAGACCTCACAAGCCGATTCTTCCGATAGTGAGCCATTTCGTGAACATTCAAACAGGCAAATTGATGCACCTGAAGCTCAGACATCTCTTGGAACGCGTAAATTTGTGCTGAAGTTGCCTGTGCACAATCGTAAAAAGCCTTTATTTTCTGAGGGTATCACAAACCAATCCGATTCAGAGATCAACTGTGAGCCATCTTCTTCTTTAGGTTGCACAGAGGAAGGGGAAAACAAACTTTTAAATGATGAGGACATGGCAGCATATGATCCTGGTGCCAGTATTCAAAATCCATGTCAGAGTATTAGCAAAGTCATAATCAGGTGTAAAAGTTTGACTGAAAAGGTACCTAATCACCAAGCGTCTTCTGCCCCCGACGGGATTGGCTCTCCCGAAAAGTTGAGATCCGATTATGACATCCCTGAGGAAGTCTCTTATGGCCCCTCCGTGGAAGCTGCTATTGCGGGCATGCATGATCATTCTCATAACTTGAAAGTGAGTGCTCAACCAGCCTTTACCAAGACTAGGATCAAACTCAAATCTAGTAAAACTCAGAAACAAGAGAAAACCCCGGAAGTAAACTTAGGAAAAGAACCAGCTACTTCTGAAGATCGTGTAGTCCCAAACGCCTACGAAACCAGTGTTTGTGGTATGGATAAAAATGTTCGCCATTCAAGCTATAAGCATTATGGTCAGGCCACTGACTTCCCTGATGCTGAAAGTCACTTTTCGCGCCGATCAAGGTCTATTGAGATGGAGGCTAGCACACGCTATGAAGGAAGAGGAAGCTATAAATTAAAGCTGAAGGGTGACACGTCAGTTGGGGCATCAAAAACCTTGTTAAGCCATTCCAGAGGGCAAATTCTAGAACCATGCATGGGTTCCACTTCCAGATTGACCAGAAGCAGGCTAGAAAACATCAACCAATATGAACATAATCTTACAGACACAAACCGATGCATTTCTGATGGAAAGATGTCATGGCTAATGTTATCTGAGCAAGAACCTAGTTGCCGTTACATCCCACAAGTTGGGGATGAAGTAGCATACTTAGTACAGGTAATTAGTTGTCCCTAATCTTTAGATTCAGTTTATGTGCTTATTTTCTGAAAGAATATCTGGAATTTTCAGGGCCATCAGGAGTATGTTGAATTGAATCCAGTAAGTGAAAAAGGTCCGTGGGTGTCATTTAAGGGAAAGTTACATGATGTCGAGAACTGTTCGGTTGAAGAGTTAGAGTATGCAACAGCTGCTGGTTCTGGTGAAGCTTGTTGTAAGCTCAAACTCAAATTCATCGATCCATCTTCCCGTTTGTGTGGCAAGTCATTTAAGATGACTCTCCCAGAACTACAGAATTTCTCTGATTTTTTGGTTGAGAAAACCTGGTATGATATTGCTGTCAGTAAAAACTGGGCTCCTGGGGATATCTGCTCAGTGTGGTGGAGGAATGACAATGGGGAAGGGGGTAAATGGTGGGAAGGGTGTGTGGTTTCTTCAAGTCCTAAGTCTACTGATTTTCCTGATAGTCCGTGGGAGAGATTTTCTGTTAAGTATGAGGATGATGATCCGCAGTTACATAGTCCTTGGGAATTGCACGAGCCCGACAGACGGTGGGATCCCCCACATATAGATTATGAAGTGCGGAACAGTTTTCTCGATGCTTTTTCTAAAGCGGAGAGGAGGAAACAGGTAATCGTGCCTTATCTTTTCAGTTTCCTTTCTGATCTTCTGTGATTGACATTGACTTCAACATTCTGTACCATAACTGGAAGCCTAATGAAATTGTTGGCATTTTTGAAATCCGCAGGAGTACGGAATATGGAAGTTGGAACAGGTTTCTAAAAAGCCAGACTTCTTGAACCGGTAAGTATAATTTAATTTGTTTATGGTTTTGACGTCAACATGTGTAAGCTTTGCTCTAGAAATCAATCGAGCAGTAACATTAGAAGAATTGTGCAAGTGTAACCAATCGAGCAGTAACATTAGAAGAATTTTGCAAGTGTAACCAATCTCAGTTCAGAAATCAATCGAGCAGTAACATTAGAAGAATTGTGCAAGTGTAACCAATCGAGCAGTAACATTAGAAGAATTTTGCAAGTGTAACCAATCTCAGTTCAGCATAATAGTCAAGAGGAGACATATCTAATTCAATCTCCCTCGTCAAGTATGATGAGGTCTCCCCCTACCCCTCGCTATTTCTTCAGTCCAGCATTTCTATCCTTTTCTATATCCTCTCACCGGGGTATCACTAGGCCTTCTTTTTTACACAGCCAAACCAACGCAGACAATGCTCTCTCATCTTATCTTCAATAGAAGCTACTCCAACCATCTCTCCGATCTTTTCATTTTATCCCTCCTTGTATGCCTTGTCATCCATCGCAGCATACACATGTCAGCCACGCTCATCTTTCAAACATGCCCCTTTTCACTAACCACATAACTTACAATAGAGCCGGTCTTATGGTTGTGCGGTAAAACTTCCCTTTCGTCTTAAAGGGCATGTTCCTGTTGCATAATAAACTTGTTGTGCTTTTTTTTTTTCTTTTTGAGGGGACTTGTTGTGCTTCTTCATTTCAACCTATCTGCAACTCTCAGCAGTTCTGTGATTTAAGCTTTTTTTTTTTTTAACTGATTTAATTTTCTCTGCAGGTTTCCTGTCCCTTTGTCACCTGAACTGATTCGATCGAGACTGCGAAACAACTATTATCGAAGTGTGGAGGCAGTAAAACATGACATCTCAGTGATGATGGCGAATGCTATGAATTATTTCTCTAGTAGTAAGGAAGACCAAAGAAAAATGACTCGGTTGTCTGATCATTTAAATCGGACGTCAGCTTATCTGTTGAGTACCAGAATAGATTCTTACTGATAGTGATGTAGCTTTCATTTTTAGAAAAATGTCGAGAAACTTGTATAGTCAATAGTGCACATTGTTCATACTAACTGAATAATGATCCAAGTCTAACATCTTGCTCGTTAAAAAGCTCATTTTGACGAGAGCTTTTGCCGAGAGTTAAGATGTCACTGATGTCCTTAGTCTGACTTGACATTGTTCATTTGTTTTGTAATTGTCACAGGCTATGGGGCCTATAAAAGAATCGGAAGAATGCTACCAGTATACTGTATTACATATTGACATACATCTTCAACATCCATTTAACATTCAATAAGTACATTATTGCTTATGGTTAACTGTTTGAGAAAACTTGAAATTATTTAGTGCCGGGAGTGATCCTAAACTTCACTCCCGAGGCTGGTAAAATGACTTAATCGATACTCAATGACTACCGGAGGCGTCGGAGAAAAGGACAAAGCTCTCTCCCTTGCAATCATAAAGTTAAGAACATGTATGAGCTACAGCACTGAATACTGGCGTTACCAAGCTTCCCACTACGACAAAGTTGGGGGTCTACAAGATTAAGGTCTGGAGTATAATTACAAATAACAATAATCAAGCATCAATAAATCGAATATCAAAGGTGTTGGGATGTATTTGCCACACATTCAGCGCCGCGTACTCTTCTAAACATTCTTTCAACTGGGCTTCACTGTATCCCTGTAGAAAAGGTCCCAAAGGGTCAGAATGTATACATAACATACTAGTTCCAGTAGAATGCTGAAGTTGTTTGCGGCTCAATTTTCATGCTGACTGACGTAAAAAAGAGAGAGAGGGACGACTTATGCTTAATGGACAAGTTTCGGAATTAACCTTTCTGGAGATCCAGTTGAGAGCATCTGAATACAGGATATCCATCCTACTCGTCCTTGCAGCTTGATCCCTCAAGACTGAGTAGATGTCTGATATTGCATCAAGACCAGATTTCTGGCGCTCATCAGAGTACAAAGAGAACTTCGACATTTGCATCAATCTGAGGGCCTCATCCACATCACTTTGTGCCACAGTATTTGCAAACCGTAGTCTAGCAAGTGCCTGCTCACATCAAATCAAGCTCATTTAGCTGAATTTTGTATCCTATGAAAAGGCATTCACGTGAAATAGAAAATAAGATGAGCATTGCTTTAATGATGGTAAGACCAAAGAAAAACAGAAAGTAGGGAGGATCAGGGCACTGTGAATCCACCTTTTTAGGCAAATCCCAGCATATTCACATTAGGTTGTTTACAGGGAATGTTGTAATGTCATAATTACTACTAGTATGAAAAGATTAGTTGATAACTTACAGCTGATAAACGTAGAATGCTGAGTAGTGTTCTGACTGTTGTGTAAGAATGGGGAGTCTCTGATCGTGCTTCTTCCTGCCTTATATTAGAGTACACACTAGCTATGTACTCTTCAAGCTCCTTGGGGACACTTGGAGATATTTTTCTTGCAGAAGCAATGTAGGCCCTGAGGATCACAACATTAGAAAAATTATGACACGAAAGTACTATTCCACTAGAATTGTAGCATCCAAAATATGGTAGCAACTATTGAGTTGGTACATCGAAATCTCCAAGCTAATGTACAGAATAAGTCTTCAGGTATATATGGAAACAAGTTTGAGACGCCCTCAAAAAAACAAAAAATGAGCCATAACAGATCCTCGTGCAAAAGAAAAGTCATCCAAGAGCAAAACTGAAATATCAAGTGAGAGGACAATAAGAACTTTGCCCCATAAGAAACTCCGTCAAACTTTCATCCCCCAGCAGAATTTAGGGCTTTGAACCAAGTAACAAGCAAGCAGTGCAAATGGTGTTTAACTACCAAGTCAGAGATTTCTCAAGGCTCATCACCAACCTAGCTCGCAAAATCAAAATAGTTGGCCACTATCAATGTCAGCATCAAGGAAGAGAAAATGTCAGTACCTTAGAACCGATGGCTCAAGGGGAGTGAACCCAAGGGCAGGAGATTCTTTATTTTGGTGGACATAAACCACATGCCTTGCCAATTCTAGATCAGTGTCCATGTCTGCTTTGTCTAAGATTAACCACAGAAGATCAAACCTTGAAAGAAGTGCTGGCGGAAGATTGATATTTTCAGCTGGAGTTCTTCGGAGATCGTATCTTCCCCTAAAAACACATTTGGAGGTACACGGCAGATTTGTTTTGAGATATGTAACAAAGATGGGAAAGTTTTTTTTTGATCGGAAAAAAAAACAAAGATGGGAAAGATTATAATGTAATGATATTTACCATGCTGGATTAGCTGCCGCAAGAACTGCTGTCCTTGCATTTAGTGAAGTGGTGATTCCAGCCTTGGCAATGCTCACAGTCTGCTGTTCCATCACTTCATGAATTGCTGTACGATCTGAATCTTCCATCTTGTCAAATTCATCTATTGCACATATACCCATATCAGCTAGCACCTAAAAAGAGACAAAAGCATCAGAGTGTTGGCTCCAAAGTGGCACAATGTCGAGCCTGATGGAGTATCGAACTTTTTCTATTTTGCATTTACAACAAACAATGCAAATGAACCTGATAAATTCATAGTATGAAAGACAACAAAAAGTCTTTAAAACTTTACCAGTGCTCCGCCTTCTAGGACCATCTCATTGGTGACTGGATCTTTCTGCACAGCAGCTGTTAGACCAACCCCACTGCTTCCTCTTCCTGTGGTATAGACACCTCTTGGTGCCACATTCACTATGTGCTTCAACAGCTGACTTTTGGCAACTCCAGGATCACCCATCAAACAAATATGTACATCTCCTCTGATCTGAAGTTAAACAAAGAATTCTTTCACAATTTGCAAAATTACAATCAGGGGAAAGGGAAACGTAACTAAAGAACAATGCATGCATGTCTCTCTGTATCCGATAAGAAATGAGAGGAGAAACAAGCCTCTGTGTCAGCATACCTGCATTCCATCCTTCAATTTCCGATGAGGAGCTCCCACCAGAAGCAAAAGTAGAGCTTTCTTCACATCTTCATGCCCGAAAATTTCAGGAGCCAATGATCGTGACAACTTGTTATATATTTCACCATCCTCTGACAAGCGTGCAATTTGTTCTTCCTCCTCAGTTCTAAGCTCATACCTGTAAACCAGAGAAAAGGGAAACAATTACACCATGCTTATGCCTTTTTTTTTTGAAGATGCCGCATAGTCCAAGTGTGTCGTTAATGCAAGGAAGAGGTCGCAGAAAGGCAGTAGCTTACTCTTCATATTTCCTTTTGAAGTGAGTTACTGACATAGCTTCTAAATATGTATCCGCAACTAAGCCGGCTCTCATTGCTCTAAAACCAGTATAAGGCATTGGAAGAAAAATGCCAGATAATTCAACAACATCTCCAGGAGCTACCTGTGACATTTATCAAAAGTCAACACCAGATTACTGGCCAATGACAACTAACAAGAACTAAATTGTAACTAATCCTCATCTCTCTTAACCATCCGCTTTAACCATGATTACAATTCAATAATTCTTCTTGAACAATAGCTAGTTCTCAACAGTTCTACTTTATCTCGTCTGAAATTCAGGAGTTATTATATTCCATACAGCAATAGCAAGAGAATAGCAACAGAGGCAGCTCACTCTTTTCACAATCAAAATAACATGATTTAGAAAAGGACACAAACCTTTCTAGTAAGTTCACCCCTAAAATGAATCGTCATGGACCTAGGGATATGCCCCTTGGGAACATGTTCAGCTAACTCTTGAATCTTGGCCTAAAATATACAACAGTCATAAATAAAGTAGTGAGATATTGTTCAAATTAGTGAGATATTTGGAGAAACATTAGGGGGGCAGTAGAGGGTGACTTAAGATGCCAGCGAGGGGGGGAAAGACGGCTCCAAACGAACCTCTTGAAACTTGAGGAATTTTGATGCTCTCAGCTGAAGAATAAGACTTCCCTTCGTGTTATTTGTTTTACAACGTTTAGATGGACATTCAAATAGGGGCATGAAGACTCTAGCAGTTACTTCCTGTTCAGAATACAAGTCATGAAAGGATCAGAAATATTCAATTTGGAAAATATTTTGTGATCACAGATAACTAAACAGCACTCCTACGTCCTAACTGGTTTCAGAGAAGTAAAACAGACAAGTACTTGGACATATGAAGTTGAATGGGCTAACAGAAGATTAAAAAAGGACAAGGGGTGAAACTATATTAGAGTGAGTTATCTGCAGCGGAGATCTACCACATCAGAGTGCTAGAAGCTTAATGCAGGTTAGACTACCACCCTAGGTCCCCTTGCAAACCATAAAAACTACTGCCCAGGTTAAATTCCTTTTTTTTTCTTTTCTTCTTTTTTTTTGGGCTAAATGAAGAGGCAAGCTAGGGCCATCCCTAGAGATAACTAGTGGTTGCTACTCATCACTTCAAACAAACATGAAATAGCTTAGTGATCTGTCATCTCATTATTTAGATGCAAACATAATGAGTAAATTGTTTTTTTTTTTTTGGATAAGAATAATGAGTAAATTGGTTAATGAGAACTTATTATTGATGACCCCAAAAAAATAAAGGAATATGCACTCTGGAAACTGTAATTCACCAACTATTGAGATACCTGAACTGAGGTACATTGAAGACCCGTAAATTTTAATTCAACGAGACATATGTAGATTGTAGAGGCAAAAAGAAATAAAGATTATAATGAAAGGTTATGTAACCTGATAAATCTCAAACCCACAATCTTCGCATGTATACACAGAAACCTGCATCAAAGGCTTAACATCCGAACAGCGAGTCACGATGCCTGATATTCGTACAAGTTGTCCTATGTAAGAAGCCTTAACCTCTCGGATAGTAAAAGGGCGTTCCTTTGAGGATGCTGTTATGTAAACTTCACTGCAATTCAAGTGAAATAGACAAGTGTCACTGTATGTAGAATTTGTAGCTCACTATAAATTACAAAATCAAGCCACATTTCCTTCTTATCAAACAGTACATTTTCCACGACAATCAACTGAAAACTTAACCATACCCTCCATGGCTCCATCCCTAATCAGTAACAACATGGCTAGTTAAAATGACACCTCCAACGCAGCAAACAATACAGGATATTGTTGAGTATTGACATACCCATCCTTGGTTCTCTATGTAAAGACCAATTGTTTTTACAGGACAAATACCTACCCCTACAGATTCAACAATTCACTGTTACTTCAACATAATTTCTATCCCAACACCTTAAAGCCAAATTCACTAATCTCTTCTACAAATAAGGAATCACCTTGCAACAAAATGGCCAGACTCAAAGCACAACACAACACCACACATTCAAATGAACAATCAAAGCCACAAAACATAGCAACCTACGAATTCAACAGCCTTTAAAATAAAATAAAAAACTACTTACAAAATCCTCTTAATTTCAGCAGGCATTCTCTGCAACGGGTCAGGACCATCAGCATTCTCAGTCCGTTCCTCAGACCTCTGAGACATCAGAATATCATGGTCATCATCATCCACAAACGGCTCAGTGGGCTCCGGCATGAGCTCATCGATTGCCTCGGCAAAGATCCCTATGTACCTCTTTGTGTTCTCTCTCACTTTCCTCACAAACTCCTCATCCGAGTCCTTATACTACAACAACAACAACAAAAAACCCAATTAGGGTTTCTCATAAACTTCCCACATGACAAATTCAAATGCTAAGCAGAACAAACTGAGAGTAAGAGAATCAAATGAATTTACATTGAATAAGTCCTCCAGCTCTATCTGTACTGATCTCATCTTCCGGTTCGCCACATCTTGCTGTAAAATTCAACCCAAAAGACAAAAAAGTTCAAAACTTTACAACACCAACAAACAAACAAAACCCTAGTATAATATCTCCAAACACCCATTCTATATCAGCCCTCACATTTTGGTGGGAAAATACTAACATAACATTAAAACTAACAATAACATTAGAAACCCCTAAAATGACATTTTTCTCGAGTGTAAAATGTCCAACATTAAATTTAAAAAAATCGTCCCAAATTAGTCGTCACATTTTACTAGGCATAAATAATTAAATAAACCACATACAAGAAAACCCCACATATAAATTTTATTTATTTTAATTGTAGCAGTGACGTGACAACTAATCTGGGACGGTGGTGGGGTCTATCACATTAATGAGTAAATAAAAATATATGACAAAAGGGGGGAAATGTAAAAAGGAGAGAGAGAAAGGATAGCATGGGCATTGCATACGAGGATATTGATGTACTTGGCCTCGCCGTGGTCGTCAGCGAAGTTTAGCAGAAAGTCCTTAGCAGTAGCTGCAATTAAAAATCAATTACTAGAAAGTCAGAAAAAGAAAAGGAAAAGGAAAAGGGAAATGAAAAAAAGGAGATGAGATGGGGTTTGTTTACCTCGGTCTTGTTCGTAGTCGAGTTCAGCCATATTTTGTGAGTGATTAGTGGGTTTGTGTGTGTGTAGAGAGAGAGTGGAGTGGAGAGGGAAATGTGAATGTGAGTGAAATGAAATGAAAGGAGAGGGTTCTGTTTGTGTTTATTATGAGGGATTTGGCGGCAAAGGTAAAGAGTACAAGGAAGGGTGTATTCATTTGGCGGGAAATGGGGGAAAGGCGCGCGTTATCACGTGGTTGTTTGGTTTGAAATATACAAAAAGAGGGGAATTAAGTGTGGCTGCTGGGATTCGAGCCCAAGTCTCCACGGCCACAACGTGGAATTCTAACCACTAAACTACAGCCACTTTTTGTTCATGTTAGTTTCTTAACTACATTGTGAATAGTGATAGACGTTAATGAGACTTCAAGAAAAGGCACTCTTTATTTTTTTTATTTCTTTTTAGAAGGAGTGTCACTAATATTATGATAATTCATTTTTTAAAATGATATTTGAGTGCCACATATTATATTCATGATATACTCAAAAAATTGAAAATTCATTATGACATGATAATATTTCAATGGTCGACATAACATTTAATAAGTTAATATGCCTTATTTTTAAAACAAAAAAAGATAAAAGAATAAGAACAAAAGTATTGTCGTTGAATCTCAATTAATTATTATTTTAGGAAAAATATTTGTTAGCTATTTAATAATAATAATATTCAAGCTCTAAAATTAGAAATAATTATTTTAAAATTTTGGAACAAAAATAATACCACAATTAGGCATGTGCAATCGCACGTGTACTTTGGATTTGCACTAGAATGCTTGCAAAATAGAATACAACAATTTGCCATAAGTTCGAAAATTTTGAAGAGAGTTGTATGTTTTCATTAACTTTTAAATTCATATTTGTTTTTTAAAAAAATAATGTATTGTATATTACAATATATAATGTACCAACAATGTCTTAATTGACACTGCAATATACTTATTGTCGATAAGGATTAATGAGCAGAAGAATATTATACAAACCAGAACTTTCCGACTTTTCTTGGAGGATGAATATGAGGAAAATTTGAGGACAGTAGATGGAACATTTGGGAGACAACTCTGTGACTTGCCACTCACAGAGGACATTCCTATTACTCGTAATAGTGTGAGAAAAGGGATGCGTTCTATCAATTGGAGAGCAGACAAGTAATCTACTCTTCACTGGTAATGTTCTTCTTTCATGTGTAACCTCTACCTCTTCTGCCCAAAATTAAGTGAAATTGAGCATTCAAATGTTAGACACTGTGATTTTGACATTGTAAATCTACAGTTGATGTTGTGTCTAGTGGTCTGGGCTAGGCTTTACCGCCTTAAAGGATCTATGACTTTTTTTCTCTTTTTATAAGAAAATTGTTATATGTCCTCCATGTGCTTTAAGAAATTGTGAAAAGGGGGATAGGAAACACCACCGAGTTTGATTTCTTATGAGCAGGGTTGAAACGCAAGATGGAGGTAATGCAAAGGTGGAAGCATCTCCTCGTGATATTGTTTACACTCAACCAGCTAAAGTGAAGGAGAACAATCCACCATCTTGTACAAACTCGATCTTCGATATAGGTATCGATTTGTACCAATTTTATAATTTTGTCTTCGTTTTTTCCCTTGGCTAATTTAGTTCAACGAAATCTTCAGCAATCGATGTTACTGCCCGTAGGACTTACTGCCACATATTTATCTAAGGAGAATTTACTGATACAATATTATATAAGGTAGTTAGAGAATAAATGTGCGAGTTTGGTTTCACTATGTTTAGTTAGAGAATAGTTCGTGTCAAGTTTTTTTCGTAGCCCACTTTTATCGAGTTGGATTACGGGTTCGTGTGATTGTTAAAACTGATTAGACTATGTATTAAACATGAACGTTATTGATATGATGATTGCCAATTCTCAATTTCTCAATTCAGGTGCTAAATTATTAACGCATTTCTTGCATTATTATATTTGGTCCATGTTGTACAAGAGATCTTTGTCATGCACTTATCTTCCACTTCTTGAGCCTAAATACATAACAATTAGACCTGTTGAGTTGTTTTCACAAGATTGAACAGAATTACTCTTGTTGTAGTTATATAGAAAAATTAATGTACACCCTTTATATATATAGATGGGGTCACTAACGATCACTTCGGGTCACTAATGACTATTAGGAGGTTATTAATCAATCTTTTTGACATTAATAATCCCATCTCAAATATAAAACAGTTTTCACACAAACTTTAGTGCTAATTACAAGTCATATTGGCTTGCAAAGTGATGGACTTATGTGTATCAAATTCAATGTGTAAATTGATGGGGAAAAAGTGAAGGGTAACCTTGATGCAACCAAGTCAAAGGGAAAATGAGAATAAATAATTGAGTTGTCTGTAAATTTGTTCAAAGAAAATTAAAATGGGATTTACAAAGTTGACTTGCTTATACAGGGTACACGTCCATTTCCACAAGGTTGTTCCTCAATGGAGAACATAAACCACATGAAAAAGGCTGTATAATGATAACAAATGAAAAACTCCTAAACGCTCAAATCAAATATACAACAGAATTCTCGCATCCAATGTCAGCAGTATCAGTACAATAGGCACTTGATATCCATAATCAAGCTTAGACCGGGTCTCAGCCATCCTTGATGCACAAATGACGATGAGCACCCAATACCTACATAGGAAATATGGTATACGGCGGGATTATATAAGATAATCAGAGTTGCTACAATACATCCCCTACGGTCATGAACTAGAAGGCGATTGGTCCTTGGGTTTCTCCAACTTCGCTTGTACAAGTCTCTCCAAAACTGGGGGTTCCAAGGGAATTGGATCCAAACAACGCTCTGCTGTTGCGACTATTACCTGACCCGAAAAACAACTCATTCAGTCTTATAAGTTCCTCACTAGCATGCAGGAATAAAATTGAAAAAAAGAAGAAGAGAACAAACGAAAGAAGGAAGAGGGAACAGAATGACAGGGATGTAAAGGAACAAAGAATATTCAAAACTCAATACATTTTTGCAACGAAATACAGTTAGCAAGGAACGCACAACACGTTTCAGTCTCTGTATGCCTAAAATATAAACACTACAAGGCCATCCAGTGTTCATATGCACAACAAATTTATGATTGATGCAAGACAGTCTAGGACAAGACGACAGGAACTTGTGCAGCTCTTAACTTAACAAAATCATGTTCCCTTTACCTCATCAAGCAAAAACTCGACAGCGGCTTCATCTTCAACAGTATCCTTCATAGAAGACCTCAAGAACTGAACATCCAACTGGATTTGTTGGAATCCACTCCGGTTGAAAGTCTGAAGACGAACAAACTCTAGCAAACTTTTCAGGCAAAGTTTCACAATCGTGGTCACGACAGAATCCTGGACAATTACCATAAGCCATATTTGCTCATTAGCTAATTCTACACACACACCAAAAAAAAAGTTGTGAACACCAGCTTACCTGTGTAGGATCAACTTTGGTGAATATTTCCATCTTCTGCTTAAACAGTTTAGCCAGATGAGTTTCAAGAAGCTGACTCCTTGCTTTTTGAGTGTTGGATCGTGTGAGCAGCCTGTCATCTCGTAAAGGATTACTTCGGGAAGATGCAGAGCTACCATTGCTGTCAGCACGACGATGTTTACGGATTGTTCCTAGAGGTAAGATTTGCTTCACTTCGGATAGCACACCGTCCAACTGCACAAGATTTGGTATCAGTACATAAACCATTCCCTAGGCATAAACAAGTTTACCCAAAATCTACACCAAGGCTAACTGAGACATTTTAAGAAGTGTTCCTGTCCAAAACTAATCCAATTTCTTATTCATTGTTACCAATCCATCAACTTGTCCCTTTTTTTTTATAAAAAAAAAACATCAGCATGACTTTAAATAGGGGCTGTTATCATTACTTCATGCCTCATAGTGACAGGCTGACAGCCTTAGATAGCAAAAAAATAAATAAATACAGACCTCTTGAAGGAATAAATCAACAAACATGTGGACTTCTCTGGGTTCCTTGTGCTGTAAGAACAATAAAGAGAAAGCATCAGACACAAGATCATTCTCATTACAGTTGCTGTCTGACAAAGCTAAACTGTCAAGCACACTTACCTTGATCCAATTGGGGGTTGTAAACCGCTTTTTCAAAAGAACTGATACTCTCTGGGTTTTCATATTTATATACTGGAGATAGAGGAAAGAGAAAATGAGAACAGTCAAAAAATTCACAATGGGTTTTCTTGCACTAATCTGGGGTAAGAACAGTAAATATTAGTGAAATGAAAAGTCATTACAGTGACAATCCTTATAATGGCATTACAAAATTACACTAGCATCTCAGAATTGAAAAGGAACAAAGCAAACAAGAGGGTTAGTTAGGAAGTCATACAAGGTGGAGAAACTTTTCACTAGCTGATCTGTATATCCTGCAAATTTCTGCGGGAACAAATGCAGGCCCATATTCGTAACCCCTGGCACCACCTCCAGAGAACGAAGTAGCAATTTCCTGATATTCCAAAAAAAAAAACAGAAGTCATAGGTTGTCATGGAAAAAGGATAGCAAAGATATGTAGACCAAAACGGAACAAAAAATAATTAATGATTCTTGCCTCTGTAATTCGTGGGATGGCAGTTTGCTCTATGAAAACAGAAAGTTGAGCCACAACAAGAACCAAACCAGCTAGAGTTTTGTCTCCTTGCAGGCCTTCGGGAAAAGATTGATCTGAATTACTTTTGCCAGCAAGCAAAAGAAAATGTTCATATAGCGTTCTGAAGAAGTCTTGGAATCCTTCTTGAACCCAATCTACAACATAATCACGTAGCCGGAGTAGAAGAGGCAGACTGTTGTCCAGGAGTTGGCGGAAGTCCTGAAGCCAGATAACATAGTGAATGGATTGAGGCAATAATTAAAGAGGGCACGTGCAACTTAAACAATCAAAACAAACATGAGTAATCAGGACAGCGCAATTGGTCTAGATGCATAACAACTTAACATGCAGCAATGTGAAAAGTCGCAAGGTACAGAAAAAAAAAACACGCAGAGTACTCCTAAGCAAAAGAATATGAAATACCACAATTGTTGGAAATTCATGCGCCAATAGTTGCAGGAAGCTAGAGTACAAAGATAGCAACTACATGCTGAGGCTCAAAGTTCTACTTTGTGACATTGTCTCTACAAATTTTTGGACACATAGTTTTAGTCAAAAGAATAGTACCAGCAGGACCCCCATGCTCCCTTGAATCACAGCCTTTTTGCTGGCCTCCAATACAACCTGTAAAGGATGTTCTTCTTTTGATATTTCCTTTTTTCTAAGCTTGGTGAGTGAGCCTGCAGATTTGATACATATTCAAAATACAGGGACAAACAATCACAAAATGAATTGCATGCTAAAACAGAATCAAATTGATCATCATCACAGCACACATATGAACCTTCTCCCTCAAGAAGCGAATAGGGAGATAACAAGCTTGCTTCCACACAGAAATATCAGTTATCACAGTGCAATAACAGACAACTATTCTTCTATAACCAAATACTACTTATGCCCTTCTGTTGGAAGGCAAACTTTTCTTGTATAGAAATCAACTAAAATCAATTCAGACAATGAACCATAGTACAGCCCCAGTCTTACACTAACTGAACAATGTAGACATACTTGACTACCTTTGAAGACTTAACAACAGTCAAATCCTAGTACACAA
>ONZK01002034.1:23853-50371 GCA_900322385.1 Pharnaceum exiguum | reverse complement strand
TATATATATATATATGTGTGTGTGTGTGTGTGTATTATATATTATAATATTTTATATATTATACAACAGTGTCTTAATCTTTTGCTGAGATAGTTTCAGAAGTCAATACATTAGTAGACAAAAGTCAACAATTTGAGTGTGGGAGAAGATAAATATAATTAATCTAATCAAATCTAGAGATTATTTACCAAGGTTTGGCGAGTGAAAGAATGCAGCAGATCCCTTTAGCGAAGCTCACCGTTTCAACCCAACTGATCCGTTCACGGTTGTATGATGACATTCGATAATACATGAGCTAAGTAAGTTCGTCGTTTTTAGATCTAATTTAAGAAACCTTAACACTAACAACTAATATTATGAGTGAAGCTGGGATTATGCAAGCTTAAGCCAAACTCTTGTGTTTGTTTCCAGTGTTAAGTACTCACTATAAGGGGTGTAAGAAGATTATGGGTCATAATTGTCTTTTGTTTCAAGTTTGTCGTAAGTACTCACTCCAGATATGGATTTTTGCCGCAATCAACATATCGATTTTTGTTGCACCCTGGTTTATAACTTTGTCTTTTGTTTGAAGTTGTTTTTTAAATAAAAAATTAATAGTATAGAAAAAATCTAATTAATTTGAAGTCTCACTCAATAAAACAATGTTTACAACAACAATAACCCAGACGAAATCTCATCTCAAATGGGATACTGAAGGAGTCTGATGTACGCAATATTATCCTGAAAAATCGGGAGACTGTGTCAATAAGTTTAAATTACAATAATATTTGTACCGTTGATACTTTTACTAAATAGATTGGACAAGTTCCAATTTTATAAAAGGTGATGCCATGTATTATACATGCGGCCTATTAGGAGAATAAGTTAGCAAAAAGTTGCTCATCATTCTTCTTCTTTTTTTATATAACACTCATCAAATACAAATCAAAAGGAGAATGAGTTTGTTTTTTTTAGTCAAACAAACTCCTCAACAAGTAATTTTTTTTAATGGAACCTTTGAAACTAAAAAACAATTTATGAAAACCAGAAAAATTGATTTTAAATTTCTATTATTAATTTTCAAAATCAAAACATATACCATGCCAAATGTTTAAATTTAAAAAATAATTTATTATCAACAACTTGAAAATATTTGAAAACCAAAAATTGAAAGCTCACAATGATCCTGAACAGGGTCTTATGTAATAACTTTAATAAGTTTTTGTAACAGGACACCTTCATTATTCATGATTTGAACGTTCGTCAATTTCTTTGAGGACAAGAATGAAATACATATTTTAATTAATTTCCAATTTCAAAAAAGCTCATTCACTTTAAAACATAATTCCATCTTTCTCTCTCTTTCTCCTTCCAATCTCTACTTTATATTTTTACTCCTCTCCTCACTAAAAACAAAAGGCAAAATTATTATGGATAAGCGGTACTTCAGCCGATTATCTCAAAATAATTATAACTTTAAAAATGATTGAGAATAATCTCTAATTCAACCCTTGTAGCGGATGATCCAATGTCATTTTGGATCACAATTAAGCACTTTCATTCCTTTATCTAGAGTTCACTTCCCGCCAAAGGTTAACAATCCTTGTCATTTTTCCCGGCAATAATAATACATCATCACTTCACTATATATATATATACCCTTCCTTTCCCGCCACTTCACTTCATTTCCATTCATTTCATTTCATTTTTTCCCTCTCTAGTCTACTCCACTCTCTCTCTCTAAGTCCTAACAATTAACAATGGCGCCATCTCGTAAGTCGGTCAGCGGCCGTTCACCTTTAGTCAACAAGCAACACCAAATTACCGCCTTCTTCTCCAAAGCCACCGCCGCAAACCCTAACCCTAAAAACCCAAGTCCAACATCGTCACCGCCAACAACACCGTCTCCGATAAACGCCAAAACAAAGCCCAAAACGGTTACCCCACCACCAACAAAAACTACCCAGAAGCCCCAATTAGTGATTGGTACAAATGTGGACCCGGGGAAGTATTATGGGGAGGAGGTGGTGGGGAGGAGAGTGAGAGTGTATTGGCCGATGGATGAGGAGTGGTATGAAGGGTTTGTGAAAAGGTATGATGAGAAGAGGGTAGGGGATGGGAAGAGGCATTTGGTTGAGTATGATGATGGGGAGGAGGAGTGGTTGGATTTGGGGAAGGAGAAGGTTGAGTGGGTCGAGGGTGAGAGAAAGAAGTTGAGGAGGTTGAGGCAGGTGGCGGTTGTGTTGGACAGTGATAGTGAGGTTGAGGAGAAGGATAATGTATGTGATTCGAGTGACGAGGATTGGAAGGGTGTTGTGGAGGTGGAGGAGGAAGAGGGGTTGGAGGGTATGGAGTTGGAGGAGGAGGGCGAGGAGGAAGGAGAGAAGGCGGGTAGGTTGTTGAAGAGGAAGAGGGGAGAGAGTGGAGTAGGGGGGAGGAAAGGAGAGGGCGAGAAGGCGGGGGTGGAGGTGAGTAAGAAGAGTAAAGGTGGTGTGAGTGGTGTGAGTGAGTTTTTTGGGAAAGTGGGGAAGGAGAAGGTGGTGGGTGGTAGTAATGAAGGACAAGGTAGTTAATGATTTTTTTTATATTTATTTTGTGAGTAATTGTGCCTTTGAATGTGGTTGATGACATCACCATTGGTGTGAGTGATTGTGTAAAGTTGGGAGGATATTTTGAGAAACTTGTTTATGAGTTTATGCCTAGATGAATACATGAATTTGGGTTATTTTTTGAGTGATTGTGATTTGTGAATGGTTGATGAAATGATATATCATTTGTGTTGGATACTTGGATGTTGTGTGTATTTGTTAGTAGGATTATGATAAGTTGGGAGTAAAATATGTTGAGAGACTTGTTTATGTTTGTCAAGTTGAACTATTTTGAGATTGTTATAGCATTTGTTGTTGTTTTCTTTGTTATGGAGTTAAACTAATAGTTTTATAGATGTTTTTCTTGGAATAAGTTGTATTTGTTGTAATGCTAGATGTTAAGTTCCTACTGATAATAGATTTATCAAATCGTCTCCGTACAATAGATTGTGCTAGCTTTATGTTGTTCATTGAGGAATGAAGTTTCTGTTTGTGCAAAGATGATACTACACTTTTTATGTTGTTACTTTTTGTGGCTAGATTGTTTGTGTCTGAATGTTATATTATCACTTTGATTGGGAGGAAGTGGGTGGGGGAGCTGGTAATTTCACTTCTACCTCGGAATAGATATGCAGGTGTCAAAGTGCTGAAGTAGTATATCCATTTCCATGATGTCAGAATTAAGAAATTTGCTACTGTAGATTAGGTTTGCATGCCACTGCTTTAGCATCTTTCTTATAGTTATCAAGATGTTCGGGTTCTTACCTTTGGAGAAGATTTTAATGCATAGGAGAGCAGCGTTTGTAGAGTTCTAACTTTGCCTAAGTTTAGGATATGGAAAGATGTAAACTTGTCATTCATGTTCCGTTCTGTTTTTTTTTCTTCCTATCACCTTCAATAGACCAACACTGTCAAAAGTACCCCTAGAACATGATGGTTTGCTGCTGCTTTTGTGTTTTTATGTCTTAGGCGAATCAAAAGACCAGTTGGCTGGATTGATTAACCTACTTTGTCCTTATGATTCCTTGACTATCTGTTTGTATACTTGCATATTCATTTATTGAAACTGTCCTGTGCAGAAGTGAAACCTGTTGCTGTTGCGAACAATGTCACAAACGCTGAAGTGCTCGAGAGGTTTGGTAATCGTGAGGAACAGAAGTTCTCATTTCTTGGCAAGTAAGTTTGAGCTTCTCTCTGACTTCTAGTGTTTGTGCATCCTGTTATTCTTACGCCATGATGCTTTCACTGCATGATTCTGTCTTAAATGAGTTACTGAGTGGCTTAGTATGTCTTATTTGTGGTGACTGTCTCATCTATCAGAGGTCGGCGTGATGCCAATAGAAGATGTCCCAGCGATCCTGATTACGATCCAAGAACTCTTTACCTACCCCCTCACTTTCTTAATAATCTGACTGGTGGGCAGGTGGGTTGTGTTTACATGAGTCATGATTGCATTGAATACTTCGTTATGTTGGTATGATTTTTTTTTTGATTTTTCGCCTCCTATCCTTGCGTAGAAACAATGGTGGGAATTTAAATCAAAACATATGGACAAGGTTCTGTTTTTCAAGGTATCTCACATTCTCACCCACTAATATCGTTATGCAATTTGTAAGCAGTATAGTAAATTATCTCTATTTAGTCTGATTATGTGAGCGTCATGTCCAGATGGGGAAATTTTATGAGCTCTTCGAAATGGATGCACATATTGGCGCCAAAGAACTTGATCTACAGTACATGAAGGTACACATTTTTCTTATGCTTCCCAAATTTCTCATGCTGTTCTGTTTTGACTCAGAGTTCTGAGTTCTTGTTCTGTGAGATGAACAATTGAATTGAAATACAGAATCTTGTACTGACGAGATGCTCCAAGCATACTTCTTTTAATCGTATGGTTAAGTCCCATTTCTATAACCTATTTTTTTTGGCAACTTTGACAGGGAGAACAACCTCATTGTGGGTTCCCAGAAAAGAACTTCTCAATCCATGTGGAAAAACTAGCAAAGAAGGTTTGTGGATCATGGGTGAGCTCGAACTGTATCCATTATTGAACATGGGCACTGATTTTTTTTTTTTGCTATTTTGGCGTGACAGGGTTACCGAGTTCTTGTTGTGGAGCAGACTGAAACCCCCGACCAAATGGAGATACGTCGCAAACAAGAAGGAACAAAGGAAAAGGTTAGCTTCTCGCAGCCACCTGGTACACAACAGCATATAGTTTCCACTTTACTAGGACTGTTAAAGTGGGCGTTCAAGCAATTAAAGATGGTTGGATGTCCAGAGTGGATTGCCAAAAAACATGTGGAAGTGCTCCATATGGAACTTGGACATTGCCCATTGAAACACGAGGAAGTAAAAATAGTAGTATAGTAGGGGGAATAATACACATATCGTTTTGAACCCCTTCCCAAAATACATGGTAAATTTAAGTGGATTTGTAGGCAAGCTTGCAGCAATTGTAATTTCGGTTTCTTGAAATGCCATCCTACAGCAGGGACCATCTCATGTCTAGGCTAGGAATTGTGCCTTAGTAACTTGTCATTTGTAAGATATGATGCTGTTACTGTGTATTGCCCTTTCCTGAGAACGTTGATACTGTGACCCAATTTTATGGTTTCTTAATTTATTAATTAATTAGTGCAATGGTACATAGTCCGATACTGCATTATCTATCCCAGGAGAACATGATCTTTAACATTTGAATTTCCAGAGTGGTTTTATTTTGTTCATTGTTTTGGTTGATAAATACTTATATCACGTGGCTTCTGAACTTGTAGGTGGTCAAACGTGAGATATGTGCTATTGTGACGAAAGGAACATTGACTGAGGGAGAGATGTTGTCAGCAAATCCTGATGCTTCTTACATTATGTCAGTGATCGAAAGCTGCCCGACGCCTTCAAATAAGATAGAAGAGCGTTTCTATGGTGTCTGTGTTGTCGATGTTGCTACAAGCCGAGTTATTATTGGGAAGGTATTAGGTGTAACTCCTTGCCTGCATTTGAAACTTACTGGCTTGGCTTCTTTACTGCTAGACTTCCGACCTTTTCAGTTGGCTGCATCTTCTTTTTATATTGTTGGATTAAGAAGTTTGCACCTTAGTTTGGATTGAGACAGTTATGGCCCTAAGGCTGTTTTTCAACCTGCCTAACGGCACTGTTGTACTTCAGAACTTGTAATGTATTTTTTGACCCCCTTGCTGATAAGTAAGCACTTTAATACTGATAGATGCATCTGTTTTCTTGCGCTGTGGCATACTAGGAATACTATCTTGGTTAGCTATGTTCTAGTCGCATTATTGAGTCGTTTTTCATCTATACTGATAAATTTAATTCTTCCAGATAAAGGATGATGAAGAGTGCGGTGCTCTATGCTGTCTTCTCTCTGAATTAAGGCCTGTTGAAATCATAAAGCCCACAAAAATGCTTAGTCTTGACACTGAGAGAGCACTTGCCCGACATACAAGAAATCCTCTAGTTAATGAATTGGTCCCAGGTGTTCAATATTGGGATGCTGATAGAACTGTATCTGAACTCAAGAACTTCTACAGTCGCATATCTGAAAAGGATTCAACAGCAGATGCTGAATATGATATTGCAGATGGTTACTTGCCCGATGTTCTAAAGGAACTGTTGACCACTGATAATGACGGTTTAGCATTGTCAGCCCTTGGAGGCACCCTCTACTACCTGAGACAGACTTTCCTGGATGAAACATTACTTAGATATGCAAAATTTGAATCTCTTCCATGTGTCGGTTTTCGAGATGTGTTTCAGAAACCTTATATGGTGCTAGATGCGGCTGCACTGGAGAACCTTGAAATATTTGAGAATAGTAGAAATGGGGATGCCTCGGGGTTTGTTTACCTTCTCTTATAGATATTCTTTTACTCAATCGTGCTTCCCATCCCCCTCCCACCCCAGATGTATTAATTGATTATTTGTTCTTGTGTAGAACATTATATTCGCAACTCAATCATTGTGTGACAGCGTTTGGGAAGAGGTTGCTCAAAACATGGCTTGCAAGACCTTTATTTCATCAAGGATCAATTAGGGAACGACAGGAAGCTATAGCAGGGTTCAAGGTATTACTTTGTCTTAAAAGTTACTCTCTTTGTCCCACTTTTAGCTTTTCATTATGGTAATTGAGTTGTCCATAGTTTTCTTCTTATTTCATTAACGGAAACTTTTCCCCTTCACAATGTCTATACTACCTCCACTTTCTAATATTAAACCACTCTATTTGGCTCACATACTCTGATTGTTACACTCTTTCCTCACATGTCAAAAGGGAATAGGGACTTTTTAATGATGGTAAAAGGGAGATTCACTAAATCTTGTGCAAAAAAAAATATGAGAAGATAAAATTGGGATGGAGGGAGCATTTTTGACTCCCAATGAGGAATTCCTGTTAGTTGGTGTTGGTGAAGCTGGATAACGTGATTGGTGAAACTTGATTCACAGATGTATGCCCACCCTTTCTCTTGTCACAGTCTCGGCCTGTTCTTCAGTTGATTTATCACTCACGATAGTCACATATTTTCCATTTGCATGCATTTTGAAAGTGATTTTGTGATAAGTGGTGCTGGAGTTGTCTCAGTCAATGTGGCAAAATAAGACAAGTTTTGGGGTTCAAGGCTATTGGTGTGCAATATCTTTTTCTTGGGTTATACCTTTACTCGTTAGTCTATCTTGTTTATATGTGCTGAATTCTGTTCTGTTTCAGGGTGATAATTTGTCAGCAGCACTTGAATTCCGTAAAGAGCTATTGAAGTTGCCTGATATGGAGAGGTTGCTTGTACGCCTGTTTGCCAGCAGGTGAGTTTGGACACTGTATGCACACATTTTCTTAAATTGAGGTCATTTGAAGATTCAGCAACACTAAATGTGTGCTTCATGCAGTGAAGCTAATGGAAGAAATGCAAGTAAGATTATTCTCTATGAAGATGCGGCAAAAAAGCAGCTTCAAGAATTCATTTCTACACTACGTGGTTGTGAAGTCATGTTTCTGGCCTGCACTTCTCTTGGTACCATCTTGGAAAGTAATGAATCTGTGTTGCTGCATCATCTGTTAACTCCAGGTACAAACATCAAAGCTTTATCTCTATCAATCATTCAATCCTTCTTTGTTGTAATTAATATTCGTCACATGGTTCCGATACGCAGGCAAAGGTCTTCCTGATGTGACTTTTATTCTAAAGCAATTTAGGGATGGCTTTGACTGGGCAGAGGCTATTAGTTCTGGTCGTATCATCCCACACGAAGGGGTTGATACGGAGTATGATTTTGCTTCTAAAAGGATTGAGGAGATCACTTTTGAATTGGAGAAGCACCTAAAGGAACAGAAGAAGCTACTTGGTGCTTCATCGGTAAATGCTATATCTTTTCAGTTTGTAACAAAGTTGCCTTCCTTGTTGGATCTTGCTCGCGTTAACTTGTCCTTGCCATTTATGTAGATCAAATATGTAAACCTTGGGAAGGACAGTTACATTTTAGAAGTACCTGAAAGTCTACAAGCTAGTATCCCTTCGGACTATGAGTTGCAATCATCCAAGAAGGTAAATTTTTTCCTTGATAAATGATTTATTGATATACTTTATGAGAGGTTATGCTCCATTAGATTCAAGATCTGCAGACTTCTGCTGTCAAGTGATTTGATCAAACTGTTGCAATGCTTGTGTACATGGGTGATGCCTCCTTGGGTGTTTTTAGAAATTAAGCATTATATATAGACAATTAAAGTAGGTATTTTATTTCGTGTTGTGTTATGAATTAGCATTTTTAGTGGTGAGAAGTTATGTCAATCAGTAGCTGCGTTTTGATGTAGACATTTTGATGTTTGTGTAACTGAATTGAGGGTTCTTTCCTACGTTGTCTGATACTAGTTTTGATAGACGATATCCTCCTTTTCTCACATTTGTTCTCACTCTATTATTTTCAGGGTTTCTACAGATACTGGACCCCGTTTACCAAAGAGATGGTAGGAGAGCTGAAACAGGTTGAATCCTTGAAGGAATCCAGGTTAAAATGTATGCTGCATCATTTAATGGGACAGTTTTGTGAGCACCACACAAAGTGGAGGCTGTTACTTACTACCGTTGCAGGTTTGTGGTGTACCCTCTTCCTTTTTTGCGAGGGGAGTGGGGTGGGGGACTCAGTTTATAATATTGTTAATGTGATAAATTATCTATAGCTCTTCAACTGGAGAGCTTCCGCTGAGGTTTGGCTCGTTATTTGAATGTGGTATACTTTAATTTCTTGCAGAATTGGATGTCTTGATCAGCTTGGTAATTGCAAGTGACTACTATGAAGGACCAACGTGCCGTCCAACTATTTCAACTGCAGCGGAGCCAAAAGAAATGCCTCGTTTAGTTGCTAAAAGTCTGGGACATCCTGTCATTAAAAGTGACTCTTTGGGCAAGGGTACATTTGTCCCCAACAACATAAACATTGGTGGGTCTAATCAGTCAACCTTCATTTTGCTCACTGGTCCAAACATGGGCGGAAAATCAACTCTTCTTCGTCAAATTTGCTTTGCTGTAATTTTAGCTCAGGTTTGAGCACTCACTCTATTTTCTCAAGCTGCTGTCTGTTCAAGTTTCATCCTCTGATTCCCGTTTCCTTTTTTTTCTTTTTCGAATAAACCAGATTGGAGCAGATGTCCCTGCAGAACATTTCGAGCTGTCACTCGTTGACCGAATTTTTGTCCGCATGGGGGCAAAAGATCACATTATGGCAGGACAAAGCACATTTTTGACTGAGCTTTGTGAAACCGCGTCAGTGTTGGTGAGTCTAATAGGAACTGTTTGGGTCTTTATTCTAATGTTCGATCATATAAACAATGAGCACAGACGTCGCATAACACTATGCATCATCCTGCTTGTCAAAAGACATTTATTCTGGGTTTTAGATCTATTTTCTGCTTATGGTTTTTCCAAGTCATTTTTTTATCACTGATTACAGCCCAAGCTACTGGGTGGTCATAACTACATGAGTAACTCAAGCTCATATACTGTTTTTCATTTAATTATGCAGACTTCTGCTACCCGTGATTCCTTGGTGGCTTTGGATGAACTTGGACGTGGCACTTCAACTTCAGATGGCCAAGCAATTGCGTAAGTATCTTGGAGTTTGAGTGCAGCTGAAGAAGTTACCTTTTGATCTATCAGTCATATTGATCATAATCATGAATAATTTGACCTGCTATTAACAGTAGGGTTGTCTGACTGATTGGCTCTCTTGATTTTTTCTTTCCTCCTCAGTGAATCCGTCCTTGAACATCTTGTTCACGAAGTAGAGTGTCGTGGAATGTTTTCCACTCACTATCACCGATTAGCAGTTGATTATAAAAGAGATCCCAAGGTTAATTTTCATTCTCCATATTGCTATTTTGCCTTTCCTGTGGAAGTAGTTCATGATTATGGTTGTTTCAGCTGTATGAATTTTTTGAAGGCAATGCCTATGGATGATGCTTCATCTTTGTTAAAATTGAAGTGGTGGTCTCTTTTTATAGGTTTCTCTTTGCCATATGGCATGCCAAGTAGGAAAAAATGATGAAGGTTTGGAGGAAGTTACATTTCTTTACAGGCTGACACCTGGCGCATGCCCTAAAAGTTATGGCGTGAATGTTGCACGGCTAGCTGGTAAGTTATCCGCTGTTTTAGTCCAAGAGACAAAAGGTGTTGTTCGAAGCTATAATAAAGTTTTATCGTTGGTGATGAATTTCAGGACTTCCTGATTCTGTACTACATAAAGCTGCGGCCAAATCAAGGGAGTTTGAGGCAGCTTACAGTAAGAAGCAGGAAGTATCCAAAAACGATTCATCAGTGCCTTGGGAGGAAAAGGCTGCTAGCTTCATCCAAGATCTTGCTGGAATCTATTCAGATAATATTTCGCAGAAGGTGGCTTCAAACACAATTATGACCTCTCTTATGCAGCTTCATCACAAGGCTACGGTTCTTATTGAACAATGTTGATTCTGCGGCTTGGGACTGAGCTACTCACAGCAAGAGATCTGTTTTGAAGCGACATCGTGTCTTTACATTGCTACTGCGGTCCATATAAGTTAGCTTGTTTTGTAGAATGTGTTTGTTAGTGTCAATTAGATCACGTGCATATTAAGTTAATCTAACGTCTGTTAGTGAACAGTTGAGGCATTGCTGAGGTCGCCATTTGCGACAATTTTGTGTATTTTGTAAATAACTGATCTAGTTTCGGCAATGTTAAATTTGATGCTTTGTAACTGCAAGTATAAATTTTCCGTCTGTGCGCAGTAACACTTTTTTGACACAACTTGTAGTACTGGCCAACGCCACAGTTTTGTTGGGGCTGAATGACTGATCATTGGCTGGCTGTAGGGTTGTACTGTTGTACTCTTGAGCCCTGCTGCAGGGGCAGGAAACAATGTGTATCATTCACTCCTACGGAGTATTGTAAACCAAGTCTACTTGTTTAGTTATGCTTCAGTTTTAGTTCCGTTCTTTGTCAGGTTTATAGTTACTTTATGTTAAATATTCTTCCCTACTTATCAATGTTATTAGTACCTGAGATTACTATCTGAACAAAATTCAGTAACTATTCCTAGTATATGTGAATACTGAGACATCCCTCTTGAAGTACTGTCTCACTTACTGCAATGTCTATGTTTTACCTACCTGCTTCTTTTTCAGAAACTGTCGCATTCATTTAGATTAGATGACGTTTGTTGGACTGCATTCAAGTTTTCTGTCATGCGGCTATTCATCAGATCAGACTTGGTGAAACTAAAGATCAGTTAGATTGGTTGTCTGCAGTCTGACAAACCTCTGACGTTTGGTGGCGTTTGGCAGGCCAGGTCCCAGGGCAAGCCAAACATTGTACTATTTGTCAGTTTTAAGTGTATTCACGGACAACTGAACCATATCTCAGAACTACAACCCATGGAATCTTTCCTCAACTGTGAGTAGTATATTTAATTTCATTTTCAAGCCAAAGTGACAGTTCTTTGGTGGGCTTCTGCCTATTTTATTCTGTCTCCCTGCAATGAGAAAATATGAAAACTTGCTATTCTAAGACTGCATTTTAGTAGTATCTGTTTTGTGTGTGGAATATTTCAGTGGTAATCTAGTGCGATTACTGTATGAATTTTCTGACCAGTTAAAAAGTCTTGAGTTGTTGGCTCAGAAAATTTTCGTGCCTGTGCTGCTAGACCCAACAATGCAAATAGCCAACATATTCCATCTGGAGAACAAAACATCATTGCAATTGCCCCAGAAAGTATTCTTCGCTTCCCTTTTTTTAAGAAAGTAAATAATCGATCAATTATCTTATAGTTTGCTGGCCCCAACAAAATACATAGGGGGAAGGTACACTTTGATCAGCTTCAGCTAGAGCAGGAATGTTAATTTTCCTGCTTGTACCAAGAAACAAGGCCGTAGTGCCAAACTACCAATTGTTGAGACTTGAGAGTATACTGGTATTAGATAATCTCTTCTATTTCTACATGGAGAACATAAAACTTCTCCGTTTTCCTCATTTGATGTACATTGTGTGAGTGTGTCAAATAGAGTTAAATAAAAGCACACAACTATCTGCACTAGCTTTCTATTCAACTCTGGTCTGTATTTGCTCCTCGTCCACATCTTCTTGGTGGTTGTTGGCACCGCGAATAAGCGTATCCTGATGTACAATGAGAACATGTTTAGCTCACAGAGCTTGTACAATTGATTTCAAATGTGGAAAACTCATAGTTGAACTAAATGTCTCAAAACGAGAAGAAAACTTACATGAAGCATGCGGTTTCTTCTGATGCTGTTCTGAAGTGCTGTTATAGTCCGAATTATTATGTACATCGGAACAATTATACCACAAATCCTTAGGAATAATACCTGCATTTTTCGACACACAGAGTTGGATTACAGGATTAGCTACTGTCCTAACTTGGAAATGCTAAAGTTAACCTCAAATTATTAGAAAAAGAAGAATAGTGACAACAAACAAAGGTACAATGAAGATACTTACCACTAATAGTGAAAATGGATATTGTCTTTCTCCACCAGCCAACACATCAAGCAGGTGTCTCACCAACAAGAGGGCGGTAAACTGCCCATTTGCACAAGAAAATTTGTTAGCTTATGTCGAAGAAGGAAGAAAAAAATACAATCAAAAGTTGACATTTTCAGCTATTTGCCCATATCTATTACGTATTGCTGTCATCTGGTGTACTAGGAATAGAAAGATTGCAACATGGTCACTTGGGTAGCTAGGTTGGTTGTGATTAGCATGCTAAACTAATGCGTAAGACAATGACCCCAATAATGGTCATTTCCCCAACAAATTAGTTACCGGTATGACACGATTATGTTGCATTACATCATAAGTTGTTTTCTCCTCCTTGGTGTATACAAACTCCATATTTACATCAGTAGTTGTCTGGAAACAGTTCTGTGTTTAATGGGATGGGACCAACAAGGTGCTCAATTATGGGATCCTCAAAAGATTAGGACATAATCTATTGAAACTGATTAAATAATTTATCCTTTCTCAATTCTCCATCATAATTTGTGATCATAAGCTGAAGTGGGTCCTTTCTGTTTGAACAAGAAATGAAAAATAGAAAGATCATAAGAATTTAACTTACAATTAAAGCTAGCGTCTTGCAACAAGATGCACTTCTGTCTACTTCTAATGTGCATTCAGCTACAGCTAATATCTCCGAGTTTTCAAGTTCCTGCTGTACTCTTGGTACTTGCAAGCTTCCCCTGTCATAGTTATGATTTCTGTTATCAGTATAACCATTCTAAAACAAACAGTACTAGTAAACATTAGTGTCAAAGCAGTTATGACATTTGCAATTTAAATTGTTAGTGACGACTGCAGAAGAGTGACTACCATTTATTAAGGGTGTAAGGTGTTACTCTTTGGAACTATTAGTAGACATAGGAGATTCTAGGCAATTCTACCAAACCCTGATTTGAAAAATTATTTAGCTAAGCAATTGATGTGTCTTAGTTCGGGCAATCTAGGACTATTCAAAAGCTTCCACTTTCTAGTTTCTTGTTTATTGTACTTTTTGCTACTAAAAGCTTAAAACCATAACCAAAGGATTCACTTTAGTTATACTAGCTTTTGCTCTGGCAAGCAACTCTAGACACTTCAATATTTAATCACTTATTAAAAGAGTAGAAAGATGACATCATTAGAAGCATGTGAAATAAGTCATTACCACAACAAAAGATGATCGAAATGATGAACTAGCTAAGTAGTAAGTAGTGACTCTAATTTATTGAGGAACTTTCTCATTCATACACACAAGAGCACAAACTATGGTTTGGTTGCCCCAATTTGGTTTACAATTCATTATGGTAGATTGGTAGTGGCATGGATAGTGGAACTAATTCATACACATTTTTTTTGAGGTAGTCAAAAAATGTACACGTATCTTTTTCCATTGAGGTTCAATTATTGTATAAGACTATAGTATGGTACGAGTATAATGTATGTTTATCAACCTTATGTCAGAGAACAACTTTATCCAAATGAGAGCGTACCTTATGCTGACTACTTCGTCAAGTACCACCATTTTCTTTGGCTGTTTAGGAATTGCAGTGTACCCAGGTTCATATTTCTGTCAAAAAGGAACAACGAAATGTAAGCCTTACAATTGCAATCAAAAAAAGTTCCTTCCTTTCCCTTCTTTGGTCAGTGTGTTAGTTTTTTTTATTAAATTCAGGATTCCTATCTACCGTTAAACGTCACTCTTAACAATTTTCTACAAGGGAAAGAAAAGAATAACAACAATTTGCTACATTAGTCAAACCAAAACGGAAGACAACACTAATCGTTGTTAAATGCATTTGACTCAGCTTGCATGGTGTCTTAAAGACTTAACGGAAACAATTGCAATTACAAACCCTGCAAGAAAGGCTAGGTGGCTTGCTTCTTTGCTTGTTTCTTGAACGAATCAGTTAAACAAAGAATAATTCATCTTAGTGGTAGATAGGTACGTAGTAGTTAAACTAAGAATGAACAAACAAACCGTAATCTTGGAATGCACTTTGCGTTCCCAGGATTTCTTATTTAATTATTTATATATTTAATATAATAATTGAAAATAAAATAAAGATATTCTACGTTTGTCAATGTTAAGCGTGACACATGTAGAAAGTGGCCCATCATGACTTGAAATAAAGAAAGGTCAAAGATGGGCAGAATGATCAATTTTATTGCCAATTATATTTAAAGATTCAGGATAAAGTTTCCCCCATGAGCCCATGAGAAAAGGAAAGCTTCTTTCAGGCCTCAAGTTCATCTACTAGTTGAAGTCAAGTAAGGGTGTTTTGTGAGAAAGACTTGAACTTTGAGTTTAAGACAACCATAACACAAGCTAACCCAAACTTGGACAACAATTGAAATTCCCACAATTTAATGAATTTGACACTCAAAAAAATCTGCATATTTCAAAAATGATCAAATCCCTACAGAAGAAAAAGGAAAATAATGAGGAAACTGGAACAACAAATAGAAACAGCTATAATAGGAAAACCGGAACATCAAAAAGAAACGGAGGGAGTATTAAAAAAACTAACTTTTAATTATAAAATCAGTACCCCATTTTTCCTAATAAGTTGTTACTACATTAATAATTTAAATGAAAGAAAGAAAATGTATATGAATGTCAGAAAATGAGTATTGAATGATGAAAGAAACAGAGAAAACAGGGGAAATGAAAACAAACAAACAAACCTGTAAGCAAAGTTCACAAATAGTGTCCCCTTTCTCATCACACCATCTTTGAATGCATTCTCTGTGAGCAAACTGCCACAAACAAAAACATAAAAGATAAATCAAAAATGCCCAGATTACCAAACTACAAAATCATGGTAATGAAAAGAAAAGGAAAAAAAAAAGATGGTACCTTGATAGTTCCACAGCAAGAACAAGGAGTTTCAAGCTTCTTGCAACTTTCAAATTCAGCTTCATGGCAAATTCTACAGTATGCAACTTTATGCAAATCATCCATATACAAAATGATATCACCCATGATGTATAAAACTATAAAATGATTGTATAATGTATAGTTTTGTTGGCAATATGTCTCTCCTCTGTTTTCTCTTAAACTCTGTTTTTTCTCTGTTTTTTGTTTTTAGCTTTGGGTTTTGGGGTTTATATAGGGAGACCATATAAGAAGGGTAAGTACGAAAATGACTGAACTACCCTTTATTATAATTTATGGATATGTTTCATTTCATTATTTTATGATTTGATATCATCCACTTTGGCAATCTTAGCCGTTTGTCTCGCTAAAAGGTAAAGCCAAAAATAAAGATTAAAGAATCGCATGACTTGGGAAGAATTCCTGGAGATACCCATTTGGCCATTTGGGAGGGCAGCCAGTGACATGATAGGAAAGGGAATTTCCCAATATAGCCCCACACCAATTGGGACATTTGAGGTTGGGATTATCTTTTTCTGTCATTTTATCCTCCTTTTTTTTTCTTTTTTTTCAAAAATTTCTAGGGGACATGTTTCTGTAATGCATGCTGAATAGTAGATGTAGTAGCCACCAACTATGGACTTCCAAATCATTACAAGTCAAATAAAATTTAACGTATCGCATAAGTTGTACAGAATATTAACGAAAATTGTAGTAATAAATAGTAAGTCATTGTTACAGTTTCAGTTTTTTTCAATTTAGTTTTATACTTACATACAACAAAAGACACCCTTAACGTAATTGAACTATGGAGTTTCGATTGAGTGTCCAGGAGTTATCAAATGTGTTAATGTGATTGAGTGTATCATGTGGCTAATTTGGAGGTAAAAAGTTTAAGTGAATGGATTAAGCTACAAGCATTTAGATGTATGTATGCACATTTTCCTCCAAAAATATCTGTACGTATGCATATTTAGCTCTAATCAGAATTTATAATGACAATGAATGTTTTTTAATCCCGTCCTACCTTTCCAACAAGACAAAGATAAAAAAGAAAAGACAAGGCCACAATATTGAGCATCAATTCGATGATCATGCTAAAAGAATATTGTAGTGCAGCATGGAAACAATCAAACATTTTACAGAATACTCCGTACATTCAACTTGATAAAACAAGATGAAATAACTAAATGATACTCCGTACTAGCATTCCACTAAGAAAAACGAAAAAATAAGGCAATACATCACCTTTTCTAGAATACTCCGCGATTAATTAGTCAATACTCAGTTGGCTCAAATCTGTCTTATTAAAAATTTCTGTAACGCATGAGTCATGACTTTATTATTATTTTTTTTTGGTTTAAAGGGAGGCACTGGGCCGGTAAGAATCGAACCCCCAACCTTGGTTGAAGGTGTACTCTCTACCACTTGAGCAACTCTCTCTTCTTTCATGAGTTCATTATTTTACTGATGGTCACTGATAATTACTCTGTACTCCAACTAAAACTATGCAAGGCAGCTTAAATTTCCCTAGTAAACTCTCTTTCGGGTTGACTTGACCAAGTTACCCATTTACCCAAGGTTGCCTTTTTGTAAGTTTGGAAAACAAGGATTTCAATTTTCATTAAAGTACGCGGTTAGAGAATACAGGACCTTCATTAAAGCTTACAGTTGTAAGTTGTAGATGAAGTAAAGAAAAATTCAACATTTGCAAGATCTCTCCATGATTAGCATATATGCCCAAAGGAAGTCCAACACCTTGCGAACAATCTTACATTAATGATCCTTGATATGACCAATATGATTTTTTTGGTTGCCCGTTTGGTTAATCGGAGTTTCGCTTTGATTACGTCTGAACCCAACCTGGGTCACACACCTAACTGTGGTGGTCTGGTGAATGAGTATCTCAATCAAGATTTCTACATACACTAAAGCTCGAACTCGAGAACGTAACTCTTTTAAACGTTATGGAGGTACTTATTAGCACTCCAACCAACCCCACATTAGTGATAGGACCATTATAATTTAGGGCAATGATACATCTAACCTAAGGGTCTCCTACCCGGTAGCATTGATGTCTCTATATCTCTCCTATTCCTTTAAAATTATACAATATTTTAAAAAATGGCTTAGAGAAAAACTAGAGGGTAGGCCACCCGGAGTGTATACCAAACAATATCCTATAATTTACAACCTCAGTAGACAATTTGTACCGTTCTCACTTCTTCGCTGTTTAGCAATTCGCATTGTCTTCCTTCCCCGGCCCGGGCGGGGGGTCCAATGAAGATCTTCACTTCTTGTGAGTTCACTTAATTAATTGATCGATCTATATGCATGTGGAGAGATTTAATGGCTCAATGACTAAAATCGATCTTTCTCTTTCCCGCCTGCTCACTCAAGTTTGTATGAATGCCACTTGCGTAATACTGATCATATGTACTCGTATTTTATAATTTTCCTTGGTTACGTAGTGCGTGGTAGAAGGTGACATGCGTACGTACGGTATGTTCTATGCTGAGACGTACTATGAGATACATACCCTTATCTTCTTTTAAATTAACGTCATCACTCAAGTTACTGATTCTGATACATGTGTACACTGAAGTTGCATTGTCACCATACTAGCCAATAGCCATTTAGCTTTTGTCAAATTTTGATACATACTGTCAGTGTGTCAGGAGTATCAGCTTACCAAGAGCAAATAGCAATGATTGTAACGTTTAGCTTATCACATGATCACTAATTTGAACCTGTATTATTGAAATTTATCCTAAAATACGAAATAATAGAATTTGGCTTTGGGCACTGTCATCCAAATTTGAGTGATGTCGATCGTCTCGTCTCAAGGCAAAGAATAAAACTAATACCTTGTCTCTAATTATAAGATCATCAATTGAGAACACGAGAATGATAGGGGTGGCTCTATGATTGTAGGGATGCTGTCCCAAGCAAGATATAAAATTCGAATTGGTTTTCTTTATCACTTAAGTCAAGCCGATGAGTCAATACTCAAGACAGGTTTGGTAACTCATCAGTTTATAACCATTCGTTGGGCATCACAAATGATCAAATTGGAGGGGCAATTTTGAGAGTCACACTGTGTAGATGCTAGTTTTCTACCAATCCCGCTCTAGCCACTAGCCAGTGACTTTAGTGAGTGTTGACAAGGATTAACGGCTAGAATCCAAAAAAGCATAGTTTGGAATACCTTATTTTTGAATATGTGGTGGGACAGAAATCTTTTTTGCGCTCATGATGAATTGTATCTGTATGTCTGCAAGGTAGCAAAGGTACCACAAAAATTGATCACAGCACGCTCTCGGCGAAAAAGGCACAAAGCGCAACAGTACATGCTTACGCTTACTGATTTCTTTGTTTAGTACGCTGTCTCTAATCATTTGGCCTGGTCATTGGCTTATTGCTTCCATGCTCTATTGAAGGTTGTCGACTTGCAAGAGTTCAGTGTATCTAAAAGTAAAATTTAGTGACAGAGATTCTTGTACTCTCTTGAGATGTTGGTGTTTTTCAGGAACTAATTTCATTGTTGAAAGCGGATTGCTAAACATCTTATTCTTGTCTTGGATTGTCGATTGTCAAAATTCATATTCACGGAATCTGCAACTTACTATCATAAGAAATTGTGAAATCGATATGATATCTATTTGTAATGTTTGGCATATTACTGGAAAGATTTCCCGTTATACAGAAGCCTTTTAAAAAAAAGAGCTTTTATGACTTATTTTGGAGTTAAGTAATTGTGGGTCAAAAATAGTTTCAGTTAGTACATTTGTATTCAATTCATTTCATTTACTAGAAGTTCATTTGAGTTCAATTCAAAATCTAGAAAGTTCTAAAATGAAACAATATGCCCTTAGTTGCTTGCTTACTTGCTTAGAGCCTTAGACTACTATCGGATTGTATAATTATGCTGATACTCGTAATAAGTTATAACCAAATGGCATCGTGCCTATCTTCAACTTAGTTTCTGTCTCTTCCTTTATTGTCCCTTTCAGATTCTTGTGGGGTCTCGAGAACGTTCAAACAAGTTGGCATCGTCCAAAATCGACAAACAGAAATCACTGTAATTTTATTTTTTTTGAGATCACAAAATCACTGTAATTTTGTTAGTGTCTCACATCTCACTTCTCGTACGAATATTAGAATTGGTTAAATAAAATTAGAATTAGCCACTGAGGTCGTTTCATGCTTGTCTGAGGCTCTGAGCTCAATGTTCTTAGTTCATGATAAATAGGCTCGTTGACCAACTTTGCTCAAAGCTGATTTGAGATGTCGGAAAACGTAATAAGTTTATTTACAGAGCGGCTTTGGTGTCTCATAACAGTGTCCCATCTTGTGTGCGATCGTACGTGATTAGTTAATGCAATTTCTTTTAAATTTCTTAACAAAAATTATAAACAATCCGGATTTAATTGCCACACAAGATAGAACGCCTTTATGAGACATCAAAGACCCACTGATTTATTTGATTCAAATTATATAGTAAGCTAGATTGATATATCGATTTGACTCAATCCACTTAGCTACCTTGACATGAATTTGACTGCAATCGGTTTGTGAGCGGACTTATTCCAATAGATGGAGTGTTTTAACTGGTCAAACAGGCATTTAATCTAACAGATGAATGAAAGAGATAACTGAGCATAAGCAAGCTGGTCTGATTTGAAGCATACATGTCGAGCTCGCATTGACTAGTTTTTGGAGAACTAAATGTCTAATTAGTGGCATGCACAAACTATGGCACTAAGCCTAACAAGGTGCGCCAACTTGAAAGTGGTTTTGTGTTATCCACGGCCAAACCCAAAGGTGCGAGATGTCGACCTTCCACGTTGTCTTTGGTTGGTTCCCACGTCCGTAAGGATTAGGCTTAGATGATAACAAGTACTATACTGTGATGTTGGCCTGTGTTTCAATAATTGACGATCGAGCTTATCACTTTGCTTACCTAAATTAACTGACATAACTAAAAAGAATCTCAAGAGAGTGCTCATCGATCAAGTCATCACTTGCAAATAAGTGGATTAGTCAACAATTTGGCATTAATCAGCACCCTTCGACTGATTCAGCAAGCTTTCATATAATTTTATAATGCCCTTGCAATATGCTTCTATTCAAGTCAACTTCAGTAATAGTTGATTCTAAACTAATTTGATCTGGATTAGTATAACCATAAATCTGATTTGACGCATAATGTTTTCCTAATTTTAAGTCGTAAAAGTTTCGCTACTTGTTGTCGTCAGGTTGCTAATTAAATCATTCATCACTAGATAATGACCCTTTCATGCTGAGCACATTTTTAAGAAAGCTGATCAGCTCCAATGCAAATGACAATATTTCTTTTAATTAGCATCAATTCTCTCTTCGGATACAGTCATACAGATGTAATTACGGAGACGTACATAAGAAATTAAGAAGTACAAAGGAATCAGAAGAAAGAATTGTTAATTTTTCTTTTGTTTCGACTTGTATCTGGCTAACTGGCTTTGACATTTTGGGTTCTTAAATTAGTCTCAGTCTTTCAGACTGCCAAACGGAAGGCAATTGCACATGCAAACTGGGCTTGGGGTCTTGGACCACCTTACCTACTCTACTTTCTCAGAATAAAAATGGTCGGAATTTTTGATGCATTTTCAAGAGTACAGACTAGTAAAGCCCATGATCTGGGATAACTGGATAAGGTTATGCAGGCCCATTTCAAAGTTTTCTTGGACCAATAGTTTTGGCCAACAATTACGATTTACGCGACAATTGGTCAATCGTCAACCAGAACTCCAGAAGAGTGAGTAGAGCTTAGCTATTAGCCTTAGGAGCGTAGGAGGTACAGTAATATCGAAATGTACTCAAGTAATCTCAAAAAAAAAAAAAGTACCCAAGCAGGCAAGCATGGTAAATCTCATAGTTTGAGTTTTTTTTTTGGTTTTAATCTTATAATTTGAGTTAACTTATCGACTTGGTAAAACAAAAAAAAAACTAGATAGTGAGTTTCGACGGACTCGCTCCCAGAGCCAATCTCATAATTTGAAGGTTAGAACTTATCGACGAACTTTATAACAATTCTAAAAGTTTCTCATCGCTGTGACCAAACATTGTTAACCAAATTGTGCTTCTCTGAATGACTCAAAAGTCATCAGTCATCAGTCATCGCTATGTACAATTTACTTGTAAGTTCTAATGCAATCCACCGTTGTGGTATTCATATGATATGCAAAAGTTAGCAATTTTTTTGGTGTACTACGTGTAGGAACTTAGGCAAACTCAACAGATCAACGTGATTACGCGAATGCTCCTAGAATTTTCGAGAAATATTATGACCCGACGATGTTACCTCAATCCAACGTCAACTTCGAAGAAACTGGATATTCTTAGAAATTAGAATCTATCGTAGCCATTCACGTAGATTAGGATGAAGAGTTTTCGTTTTCAAATTCGATTCGATGAGGAAGCTACCTTTCAATTCAAAGGGCTTCCTGGATCTATCTATCTACAGTACCTAGTCCAAGCCATTTGATCCTTATAGAGGTTATACTCGTATTAGATTTAGATTTCTTGATGAACTATAAATCTATAATAATTTTACTTAAAAGAGGAAAAGACAATGACATGTGTCTAAAGGTCTTGAATTGAAGGAGATGTTTGTGTACATAATTCGTTCAGCTCAATGTCCTATCCATCTACTCCCGTGAATTTCCCATCAGTTTGGACTTGGGGAGCCATCACTCATTAATTTCCCCACTTTGATCCCCTTAATGTGGGAGCATTGCATCACCCATTTGGAAAGGCAACCAGCTACTACATTAAATTGTTGTTTTCACCTACTAGTTAGTCATATTACTCAATTGAAATTAAAATTTCTTTCTTTTATTTCGAAATGTAACTATTGTTACAGTTATTCAAAAACTCTTTGATATACCGGATGGATTTATAACTAATAATAAAAGAACTGCCTAATGATATTAGAAAGTTGATTACTGATATATGTTGTAATGCTTTGGAAAGAATTAAGAAAAGACAAGTCAGCAATAGTCACCACAACATAAGACGTTTATTCATAATTATCGAAGCAAGTTCAAGGCCCTCTTTAACTCATCGATCTCCAAGTCTAAATGGTTCTAAACTGAATAAAATTTTTGAATTGAACGGATAGAAATTGGATATAGCAAAACCAAAACTAATAATTTGGAACTGAACTTCTTCAAGATCAAAGCTAATTAAAATGAAGTATAAATTAAAAACTAAAAAGCCGAAACATAGTGAGCTGAAACGCTCCATACAAATTCCACGTAGCTAATGACTTCAGGTAATGAGGCTGTTACAACAAGTCAACAAATATGTTCGTAAGATTAGGATTTATGGATCCAAATCAGGAACGTAGATGCGCATTGAGCACGTAGCTTGTTTTGAGTTCATTCATTTACGTGAAAAGATGAAACTGAAAAAATAATATCTTCTTTATATTGTCTTTTTCGTTTATACAATGGTATATTACTCTCAACAATATTGTGTTTATGTGCATTCGAAAATATCCTATGCATTATTGGAGGGAACAGGGAAGAACAGCTAATACAGTTAGGATTCAGTAACTAGCCTTCTTCACTAAAGTCCATCAACATTTGGCAAGGGCATTATATTGCTTCAACATCTTGGCATTGGTTTGAGAACTAGATGAACACTACAAAAGATCTTGTCAATTCATCGAAGCCTTACGCTTTTTGCTGATGCAAGAAGGATAATATGGACTTTTACTTCAAAACGTTACATCGATTATTAGATATACAGGCCCCCAAGACTACAACAGTTTGGCAAAACTTTAAAGCAAACAATGCCAATTCTTCTTATCTCTAGATCATCCATATGCAGTTGTTTTCTGATCTCTCAAAATACCTTTGGCTTGGAAAACAGACAACACAACAGTCAGGAAAAGTTAACTTTACAATAAAAATATTAATAGTAAAAAATAATAATATCTCACATTCCCACCTATATATAAGGCCATTCTTTCCTATTGTACCTCATCAACTAGTTAAGAGGCATTTGAGATATTTAGTTGAAATACAGTATATTGTCTAAATTTGATTATTTGTTAGATTATTGAGATCGAGAAATGGAAGGAGAGAAAATCAATGAGACAAAGGTAGTGGTGGCAGTAGATGAGAGTGAAGAGAGCATGTATGCTTTGTCATGGTGTCTAAATAAAATAATTGTTTCTGATCAAAGTGACTCCAAGTCTACTTCTCTCGTTCTTCTCTATGTCAGACCACCTCCTCCTGTTTATTCTGCTGTTGATGTTGCTGGTAAGCAGCTTTCTTTCAAGTATTAATTCTCTAGGACTTCAATTCAACAATAGCATTTTATAACAACCAGATAATTAATTAGACTACTAATTAATAGAGACTGCAAGGTCATGCACTCATGCCCTAGAGGACGTACGTATAACTTCTATGTATCTACTATAAGTAGAATTTGCTCTTGCTTGTTAAATCAAATTAATTAGCGAGTACTATTGACTAATATATATCAATTACCTCTTCCTCTATTGGCAGGGTATTTATTAGGACATGATGTGGTAGCATCAATGGAAGAGTACTCCAAAAAGCTTGTTGATTCAGTCATGTCTAGAGCTGAAGCTATTTGTATGAAGACCAAGGCTAATGTATGATAACGTTCCTCCAAATAAACAACTCACCTCATATGTTTATGAGAATTAACATGGATTGATCGAGTACATGATCATTATAAAAAAAATAATCATGATTGCTTATTTGTTTATCTCATTTGTTCACAGATTAAGTTGGAAAAGAAAGTTGGACGCGGTGATGCTAAAGATGTCATATGTGGGACTGTGGAGAAACTTGGAGCTGACATGTTAGTCTTGGGAAGCCATGGTTATGGATTCTTGAAAAGGTATGATACTCTAATTAGCTAGTCTCCTTTCCCATTTATGAAAATTTACATATAATCACCTAAATCTGTCGTTCGAATTGCATAAGCTAAGTAATATAATCATCACTTGACAAATATTTTGAAACAATAGAGCATAATTTTACAAAGGTCTATATATGTAGATAAAGTGGAGCTTCATATAGTTCATATATACTGGTCTGTATACATCTTCAATTGATCATAATATATGTTCTTGTCATGCAGGACTCTTCTAGGAAGTGTAAGCTATGACTGCGCCAAGCGTGTGAAGTGTCCGGTGGTAGTGGTCAAACACCCCAAAAACACTTAATTAGACGTTTATAACTCAAGTCCGAACCAGTTTGCAAATGTCTTCAAGACTTTTTATCCTCGATCAGCACTTGCTATGTACTCGTCGGCTAGCTTAGTGCATAAATCATCATGCAATTAGACCTAAATAGATGATTTCTTCTGTGTACCTTATGTAAGCCCTTTGTAGCAATAATCTTTTTGTTGAACGGAATTTCATTCTCTCGCTGGACAAGGTCCGGCGCGCAGGGGGAGTTATTCATGATTCTGCCATTTAATTTAATCTTATTAGAACTCATCCAACTCGTGTATGAGTCCAGACGTCCAGTGTCCAGATCCTCTTGAAACTGCAGAGATTCAGTCTCAACTCTCAAATACGTACCACCCTATCGATAAGTATGTAACTTTGGCCAGTTGGCAAAACATGAGAAGAATGTGGACAAAAATGGCTTTTAAATTGAGGAAAATGGATATGACAGGCGAAATTGATGGGAATAATCCCTACTTGGGTCGATTATCCCAAAATAATCCCTACTTCAACCCTTGTAGCCTGGAATGATTCAATGAAATATTAAAATATGTCAAAATATAAAATTTAAACTTTGGCAATGCATATATCCATTAGAATGAATGTAACGTTTAATTTATCAAAAAACTTGTTGTAAAACTTCGTTTCGGACTATAAAGGTTGAAGTATAGATTATTCTCAACAATTTTGCCTATGAAAAATTTTATACAAAATTGCGCTGCCTTCTCTCATGCATCACTTGCTTTGCGGCTAGAATAATATTGACAAATTAGCGAACTTACAAAAGAACTAGGTGCATCGAAATCAAATCGTACATGACAAATTTATCACAAAATTTTGTGTAAATTGTTTGAAATATATGCTAATTGATTGAAACATAGTGACTATTGAATACAAATGGATCATTAATGAAAAAACAATTGAAATCCTCAAAACTCAACCCAAACATCCCGAGAAATATGTTGAAAGGGAAAGGGCTTGGGCCGGGCTGATTGATCAGTTGATGTACATCACAATTCACAACAACTATCACAAGTATTTTTATTGTGCTGGAATTGCATAGTTAAATAAGTATCAAAAAATTACTCCCCGTGTCCCACATCGGTAAGTCAAGTAGGAATATAGCAGTAGAAGTGTATCAAGCTAATAACAAAGCCATCACCTTTAAACTTAAGTGATTAAATTATAAACTTAAGTGAATTATCATCTTATTGGATTGTGTTGTGTCAAATATAGTAGTTTCCTAAAAATTTAAACAACAACAACATTTTTCGAATTCATCCTCACCTATAATCTATCAAAATGAAATAAAAAGTGTCACTTTTTGGCCCTATTTGGCAATTAGATGGAGCTGGTAGCTGAATTTGATAGCTGGAATCGACTAGTTGAATGTGTTAGTTGGGTTGACCAGCTGATGTGAACCAGTTGGGGAGGGCAGCTTGTTGTTTTGCAGCTGGTTGGGGTGATTAAGCTAGCGGAACCAACTATTTACCAAACACATTTTTTGGAACATATCAGCTGGTTTTTTGGTCAAACCAGTCAAGAAGGTACAAGCTGCCCCAACAAGTTGACTACCAAACGGGGCCTTTATGTTTAGGAGACTGCACAAAACAATGCAAATTAATGACTAGGTGAAATGGCTCATTAACAAGTTACTTGAGGATTTGTTAATGCTTACTTAACGGATCATTAATGACTACCCGAAAGACCAGTAATTCAGACTTATATATAAAAAACGGGTTCACACATTTTTTTATAATCATCATTAAAGATACAACAACAACAATA
>ONZK01002034.1:849-15982 GCA_900322385.1 Pharnaceum exiguum | reverse complement strand
CCCCCCCCCCCCCCCCCCCTCTCCCCTCCCCTCTTCCTAGTTCTTACCAACAAAAGAAAAAACAACGTTCAATGTACGTATATGTGACGAAGTATGTGTATATATGTAGTTTGGCTTGTGAATCTTGACAATCTTATGAGTTATTATGAACTTATGATGCATTAGTGTTCACCAGACACCAGTGCATCACTGCATTGCATCCTTTGCAAAGGATGTGTTCGAAGGCCTTTTTCTGGTAGAAAACTAGAAATTGCTGTGGCTAACTGGCTTTTCTGCCTGTTTGGTAAACTGGCCCGTTGCCTCTCTTCAATGGTTCCATTTTCATTTGGACCCGGTCATTAGTTCTGTTATTACAATATAATGGCCCAAAACGTATTCGATGAGGGCTATGGGCCTGTGGCCTGTGGGTGTGACTTGTGAGCTTAACATTTATGTCACTAGATTAATTAAGGTTCTAATGATCATTTCAACCCATTATATAAACAGCAATATTTATCTCTTCAATAGTTTCGCTTCGACTGCATTCGGATCCAACCGGGTTATACACCTTACTGGTGGTGGGTGACTCTCTCAATAAGAGTTTCTGTATACGTTAACACTCGAATTCAAGACCTTACTTAATCAGTATGGAGCTACTTACCACTTTAACCAACCCCACATCAATTTTCTCGTTTTTAAGTTCGAACCATTCTCGTGCCTCTCCTTTAAACCAACAAAATAATCTTAAAGTTTGTTTTAATATTCCCTCCGTGGATAATTGTTGATCTGTTCTCACAAATAGGAACTCTGGAGTAGAGCCTAGAAAAGGCTATGCATGGATTAGTACTTGCTTTCACCGAAAGGAACTCCATTTAAACCAACTTAACACCCATAATTACACAATCGATCGATGAACTCCATTTTAACCAACTTACCAACTTAACATCCATAATCACAAGATGATATAGTCCCACTCAGTTAGTTAGCAATTTGCTGGCTTCCGCAACCAGGAAATAGGGCCAATCAGGTCTTCATCAAAGGGTCGCAGCCAACAAAAGCACATTTTTTTGTTATCTTCAGTAGTTAGTCTCGAAGATAATTGAACATTTTTCAACAAAGTCAGAGGGTGGGTGAAGACATCATGTTTTTGGGCCGTTGATTATCCATTATTTCAGAATTACAGATCGAGCTACTGTCATTGATCTTATCCTCCAAGAATGTACTAGTACTACTATCGTTTAAGGTTTTGAACAGAACTTAGGGAAGAACGTACATCCATATCGTAACACACTAATTAAAGAGCTTTTTCGATCTCAAAGCTGAATGACAGTAAATAGCAACAGCGACTTTTCTTATTTCAGATCTTATGGACCAGGACATCACTCCGAATTTATTATTTGTGGAATTTGACTATTTGATCGAGCTTATGATCCTAAAAATTGGGTTAGATCGATTTCACAAAAGTCTTCTAGACATACAAAATTAGCTCCATACTGTTTAAGCGAAGTCTTGAATTCGAATCACAATGTATTTACAGACCCTTGTTGGAAGACTCATACATCACAGCAAGGTGTGCGACGGATCTCGTTCGAATGTAGCCTAACTACTATCATTATCGGGTGATAATAGGACAATGACGCTCGTATGTGAGTTAATAAGAGCCTAACTATTATCATTATCGGGTATTGTATTCTGTTTGGCTATATGGTGACTGGTGAGAGGCTATCTAAGGGTAACTAGATAAGATATATATCGAAAAGAAAAACTTTGAAGTGAAGCAGACACAAGATTTTGGCTGCACTTTTATGCGAGCCTTCCCTAGGAAACCTGCTTTTCAGTTTTCACAAAGTTCAACTTGTACTACGCTTTTTTAACAAACTAGAATACATCATATACAATCTAGTGGCCTGAGCTTACTGATCATGATCAGCTACTAGCTAGTCTTTTTCCGTCATTCACCTCAACCAATTTATATGATTATATTTCTGGCCATTTTATTCGATCAGCACTCTCGTTTATTGGAACTTTACAGGATTCACATACCTAAAACCGGAAATTGTAGCACAAACAAAATGGAAGACGCGAAGTAATTTTACGCTTCACTCAGGACTTAGGAGTGCTTTGCGGCTAACGGCTATAACGTTTTGTGGGTTATTTCGAAAATGGAAAAAAGAAGGGAAACGCCTATCATCATTCGTGTTTCATGATTATATGTATAGTTCGCAATGGTGATCTATCTTTCAAGCGAAGCTACTGACAAATGATATGAGAGAATTTCCTTTGGTAACTTCAAAGCCAACGAAGTGATGAGAATATGAGATAGATATCAATCATATCATTGTCCTTTAATTTCCTTCGTGAACCGACCAAAGCCTTTTCCTGTGAAAGGCCAATTTTGTACAATTATTTCGATCCTCCCAGTATGCTTGCCCATACTTCAACATCATCGCAGATTAAAGTGGAGCCCCTAAAAATGGCTAAATTGTGATATACAAGTTGATCTATTTCATGCATTTTTGGCACGTTGTTAGGTAGACCATCCAAGTCACCTTTCAGTCTTAATCTAGTATGGTTAACTAGTGTATAACATTAAATGATGCATGCTAAAACACCCGAGCCAAAAACCTTCAAATGTTTGATCTAATTTTAAGTAGCAAAAGGTAAGACGCAAGCTGAATAGGAGCTGAAGTTGGAGTTAAATAATTATAACAAAAACAACAATCGAGTGTAAATCCCCATTAAATGGAGGTACTCGGGTCAGGATATACGCAACCTTACTCATGTTTAAGAAAACAGAGATGCTATTTCCGAGATTGAACAATTGCTACACTGAAGTATAGACTTCCAACAACTTCACCAAAAATAAGAAGTATTGGAAGATTTTCATAGACAAGTTGGAGAGAAATAATTCTCAACTTAAAACAAATGCTAATTTGAGCCGATTTTGATATGGCTTGAACTCTATTGTGAATTTGTGATCAACTACAACAACAACAAGAGTGTAAATCTTTATTTAATGGGGGTGCTCGGCTGTCGGAATGTACGCAAGCTTACCCCTATTTAAGAAAAAGATGTTGTTTTTGTTGCTTTTGAGATTGACCCTAAGTGCATTGATGCACTGAAATATTGAATTTGTACAACAACAACAACAACAATCGAGTGTATCCCCATTAGATGAGGGTGCTCGGGGTCGGGATGTACGCAACCATACCCTGTTTAAGAAAACAGAGAGGTTGTTTCCGAGATTGACCCATTGTTGCATTGAAATACTCACTTCCAACAAATTCAGCAAAATAAGAAGTGCTGAAATATTGAATTTGTGATCAACTAAAACCAAATAAGATTAAATTTAATCAATAAAGGTAAAAATTGATTCTGATTAAGTTAGAAGTTTAGAACGACTTTGACTAGTATGACTATCTTAGGTTGTGATCTGACGACACAATGACACATGAGAATTGCTGGTTCTCTGGTGTCTCTATGATACTATAGTACGTAGGAACTCCAAATTCAAAGACATTAGACATGTACGAGAGTGTGTGCATTTGATCAGAAAAAATGACGCACACTTCTGAGCCCCGACTAGTGACTACCTTATCTCAAATAGTCCAAAAATATATCCAAAGTAGCTCACAAGTGGGGCCTGTTAGTACCTGTAGGATATGCTGGCCTCAACCTTCAAGCTCCAATAGCTAACTTGCCAAAGTTATTGAGCAGAGCCTCAGAGTCATCATCAGAAGACCCATACTCTGTCTATTCATTTATGTTTCGCTCTGTTTTGTAAGGCTAGTACTCGATCAACAAAACGAAAAAAGGAGAGGCTAGTACAGCCAAGTACATAGGGATCCTTCGTGTGTCATAAAGACTCATTGGTTTAACGGGTACTCCCTACAATTACTACTCAATAATTTAGATGGGTTAAATGTCCAGCTCAATTGATTGACAATTCTGAAAGCTAATTCGCGAGTGGCAAAATTAATATCTAGTGGGTGCTAATCAAAAAGATAACTAGATGATAATAAGGGCGCGTAGGAATTTGATCTAAAGAAGTAAATTCTAGCAAATAAACTGTTTCAGCTAGTACTAATAGAAGATGTCAAAAGGGAGCATATATATATGTACCCTTTTAATTTGTTCAAGGTGACTCCACTACTTAGGATTCATTCTATAGGCTTGAACTAATTGATCCAATTTCATAAAGAAAAAACGAGTTATTAGTATTGAATTTTATGGATCAACTTGTATGAAATGAAACCGAACGAAATTATTCAACGCAAATTGTTTACACCAATCAGCAATGATAATGCAAGAGACGCAAAATCTCTAAAATCTCTAAATTTGCTTTAACAACTGCTTTTCCCCCTAGTTTTAGTGGAAAGAACATAAAAGGGTCCAATTAATCCTCAGTAAGCAGTCAGCTAACGCAGCCAAAATGAAAAACCATAAATCCACTGACATACATCATCGACCCTTCTCCCATACGTACCTTTAGTCGCATTTCACTCCTTTAGACAGTAACGAATAATGCACAAATCAAAAAAAAAAATGGAAATCAAAACTACTACTGTCTTACACGTACATGACACACCTATATATAGTGTACAAACTGATCACTTGCCAAATTTAAGTGTTAAGCCCAAAACACAAACAACCTTCCATTTATAACACCTTCACCAAAGAAAATGGAAGGCAACCATATACTTATTACCCTTCTTCTTTTAGGGGTTCTAGTTTCGGGCTCAAATGCTCGGGGCCCGTTTGCATGTAACCCGAAACATGCTGGGTCCCGAAATTACCCGTTTTGTGACACTCGGCTAGCAGCGGCTGACCGGGTTCGTGACTTGCTTGGGAGGCTGACGCTGCAGGAGAAAGTGGGGCTATTGGTTGACAATGCAGCGGCCGTGCCGAGGCTCGGGATAGGTGCGTATGAGTGGTGGTCTGAGGCTTTGCATGGTGTGTCCAATGTTGGTCCAGGGACTAAGTTTGGCGGGAAGTTCCCTGGGGCTACTAGCTTCCCTCAAGTTATTTCTACTGCTGCTTCTTTCAATGCTACTTTGTGGGAAGAGATTGGCCGGGTAACTGCTTTGTTTTCTCTATTTAATTTGTTTTACATGTCATGGTAGAAGCCATTTTAGAGAACTAACATTTACAAGTACTAATTTAAAGTGAAGTGAACTGTAATTATCAATTGTAGCGAGAATTCTTGGGATGAATTGAAAACCATTAAAATATAACCTATAGAAGGTCACATGATGGTGTGTTTTATGATTTATGTGCGTTAATTGTTAGCCTTAATTCTACAAATCAGCAAGTATTTGATACAACAGGTGTACACGTACATCTCAACGTACATCTCAACTTTATAACTGATTGAAATTGAGAAAATATTTCTGAGAAAACTAGTCCTTAATAGCGGCACCTTAAAAAGAGGTGTGGAGTACATCTTATTTTTTTTGTCATTTGTGCTATAGCCTAATTGCATCGCCGCGTATGGGCACTAGATAGGAAAAAGGTGTTTAGCAACTAGCATATGATCAGGCTGCTCTGGTAGGTAACTAGGTATGATATGTAGGCGTCATAACAAAAAATTTACCCAACTTGATTAGCTCGGCAGCTGGGCTGGTGACCACTTACCATGAATATGAAGTATATTAGGTGTACTGATATGTTATGACATGCAACCGTAGCCACATAGCTAGATTAGCAATATGTAAACTGCATAAAAATGAGATGGTAGTGATTTTGTTGCAACAGAATGTATTCATCCTAATGTGAAGTTTTTCCACCGTCAGGTAACCAACCTATAAGCTAGTGAGCAAACCACTCCATCACAATTGACTTATTATGCAATTTAGTATGCGTGTACTGATGTGGTAAAAACATTTGATCATCAAGTGTTGCGTGATACGACCATCACGTACTGTGCTGTAAACACAACGAAGACCCACGCCGCAAGTTGCAAGTTATTGCAACAGAGGAGCTTTCTGAACAGGGCAGTACCTTATCTAAAAATAGTGGGAATATTACGTGCATATAGGCTAACAGGGTCCATAAGATATGGCGAAAATGACCATTTTCTTATAACTTCTGGTAAAGTACTGAATGGTAATAGTACTGTAGTAACCTGCCCATTTGAAAAACTTCGCAATTATTGAGTCGAGGCATGTTTGGTCCTTTGAAGCTTTTGCTTAAAGCATTGACTATAAGAAGGAAAAAAATGTTGAAAGTAATTGTAACGTTAAAGATCTATATTAGTGATCGAGCTAATTTGTAATGTGTAATTTTCTTAATTTAATTTTCGTTCTTGTGAGCTGCAAAATGAAGTTTCAATACGATTCACGAAAAAGGCAATCTAATTTAAGTAACAGTTCAATTCAGCTTTTAAGAAACGATTAAGGGTCATAAGTTACAAGCATAAGATGATTCAAAAACTTGAATTAACATCTCTATGACACATTCTTGATCATGGCATTGTGTAGTATAACTTTTAGTTTTCAAAAATTTGGTGAAGGGGTTAGTGTGTGTTTTGTTCTTCGTAAGAGTTTAAACTGAAACTGAATGGGAAAAACAAATTGAATGTAGTTGAAATTATAACTGAAACTGAATAAAATTTGAAAAAATTGAACTATAACACTATAGTTAAACAAAATACAGCTTTATTCCGAACAAATTTTCCTACATTTATGATGAGTAGAATTCAATACAGTTGATTTAATATGTATTTAACTCAACTATAATAAGTTCAATTCAATAATAATCGTTTCTAAATTAGGGCCCTAATTTATTAACCTACTGAAGTTTATTTAAGATTAAATGTTGGTTTGGTGAATCGAATTGAAGGTGGTGTCAGATGAAGCAAGGGCAATGTACAATGGAGGAATGGGAGGACTGACATATTGGAGCCCTAATGTCAACATACTAAGGGATCCAAGGTGGGGCCGTGGACAAGAGACTCCCGGTGAAGACCCTGTTGTTGCCGGTAAATATGCTGCTAGCTATGTGAGGGGTCTACAGGGCAATGACGGTGACCGGTTGAAGGTGGCCGCTTGTTGCAAACATTATACGGCTTATGATCTTGATAATTGGAGTGGCATTGATCGCTTCCATTTTGATGCTAAGGTAACATATCTACCACCTTTTCTACTTTCAAAAAGTTTCTCTACCATGAACTGATGATATGCATATTCTATCAGTGCAATTTAATAATTGATCATTGTAAAAAGCCTGGACATATATGAAAGGATAAGGTAAAGAAATCGATCTAAGAAAACTCAATTGCACAAGCTTAACACAACAAATTGTGTGAACCCGTTTCATATATTATATTGTCTATTTATCGAGTAAACCTTTGGTAGCCCTCAGATTAGCAGAGTACTTAAACATTAATTATCCCTCTCGTCCAATATCATATACAAAACGAATTCACACAAACTTTTCTCCAAGCCTAAACAATAATTTAAGGGTGACATAACGTAGAAATTAAGGAATGTTACAACTTTTGTAAGGAGTAAACTGGAGAAAAGAAATTAAAATTTTGCGAGCTGCATTTTTCTGAGAAATAAGATTAATTTATTAGCTGAATGTTCAGGGACAATAGAACAGCAATGTATATTTGTATTGTATCAAGATTCAAGAAGATAAAAGAGATCTTCTGCAAATTCTATGCATAGTGTCGTGAAAATTAATAAAAAGAAGGGAAAATACATGCAAACACCGCAGCCTTGGAAACAGAAGTCCATAAATTCAGTCACTAGAATTACACACACGAGGATTTGCCTCACGGGGTTTGGTTGGGATTTGATCAATGTCTCTTACAGACAAACCCTGCTAAGAATATCATCGCCTTGAATGGCATGTTTTGTTTATTCCTTCTTCAATTTCACTTTGTTATGTTATTATTTTATTGGTAATTCTCCTTTGTAGCTTCTACACCTCAACTTGGCAAATTGTTTGATACATCATGGAGAATTTAGAGTTTGAGACTCAGTACCAGACTACCAGCTAGCTATTAGTCCTGCCTACAATTATAACCTGTATGATCATTTTGCTTATCTTGTCAATTTCAAGTCATAATGGCTCTTTCAATGCAGGGTGGCTAGATGATGGTAAATTCATTAGGAATTTTTCTTCTTTTAAAAAACTAATTACAGAATCATTTAGCTAAGTACAGAACTAATGTACTGTGAGATCTTTACGTACTTCAATTACTAATCATGAACTGAAAATGATCAGTTGAATGGCAAGAGAAGAAAAGTAGGATTAATGTTGTACGGAGTATAGAACAAGGCAGACTTCATATATTACTACATAATATTTGATGAATTATTTGATTGATATTGATGCATTGAGATATGTCCTAGTTTCTAAATTAATCAGTGTATCAACGTTGGTATACAGGTTAGCAAACAAGACATAGTAGATACGTTTGATGTTCCATTCAGAGAATGCGTGATGGAAGGAAAGGTTGCTAGTGTTATGTGTTCATATAACCAAGTTAACGGTATCCCAACTTGTGCCGATCCTAAGCTCCTCCGTAACACCATAAGAGGCGATTGGCGCCTTAACGGGTACATACTATATCCATCTTATTTGAGTTGCCCTCAATTAACTGGCTAAAATCAATAATACAGAAAATTAAGCGTGTTTATGTGTTACCGGTAGTGAAGATTGACACTAATATTGTTGTTGATTAAACAGATACATCGTTTCAGATTGTGATTCTGTTGATGTGTTCTACAAAAACCAACATTATACATCAACAGCTGAAGAAGCTGCTGCGGATGCTATTAAAGCAGGTTCCTACTGCTCTCTTTTCCTCCTAGCGATTTGCACAATCACTTCTAGCATAGAAAATATATGATAACAAAGGAAAATTTTTATCTACCAATTCAGTTCAACGACAATAATAACAATGAGTGTAAATCCTCTTTTAATGGGGGTGCTCATGGGTTGAGATGTACGCAACCTTACCAATAACCAGTTTTGTACGGAGTATATGAGATGTCATCCAATAACAAGGCTACGCCAAAGACATTTCAGAACCTTTGACATATCAAGTTTTTTCTTACTTTGATTTTTACAGGATTGGACTTGGATTGTGGGCCATTCTTGGGGATCCATACCCAGGAGGCCATAAACAAGGGACTCGTAACTGAGGCTGATGTTAACAGTGCCCTTACCAACACACTCACAGTTCAAATGAGGCTTGGTATGTTTGATGGGCCACCATCATCCCAACCATATGGGCATCTAGGCCCAGAAGATGTCTGCACACCGTCCCACCAAGAGCTGGCCCTTGAAGCCGCCAGACAAGGCATTGTTCTGTTAAAGAATCACGGCCCATCTCTACCTCTCTCCCATATCCGACACAAGAATGTTGCTGTTATTGGACCCAACTCAGATGTCACTCTTACGATGATTGGAAACTATGCTGGTTTGTTCATGCTGTTTAGCTCACTCTCTGACTCTCCTGCAGTCCTGCATAGTTTAAGTAAACATCTTTCTCACTAGCTCTTTATCAAAATTCTGTAGGTGTTGCATGTGGATACACAACCCCTCTCCAAGGTATAACCAAATACGCCAGGACAATCCACCAGCAAGGTTGTGCAGACGTGGGCTGCAATGACGATAATCTCTTCGCGCCTGCTATCGATGCTGCTCGCCAAGCTGATGCCACAATACTCGTCATGGGTCTTGATCAGTCCATAGAGGCAGAGTTCAGGGACCGGACTGGGCTACTCCTGCCTGGCCGCCAACAAGAGCTTATCTCAAAGGTGGCTGCAGCTTCTAGAGGTCCTACAGTTTTGGTATTGATGAGTGGTGGATCGGTAGATGTGACCTTTGCCCAGAATGATCCGAAGATTCAAGCCATCTTATGGGCTGGGTACCCTGGCCAAGCTGGGGGCCAAGCTATTGCTGATGTTCTCTTTGGGACAACTAACCCTGGTAACCAACATTTCTTCCTGATATGTTTATTTCATGAACTTAACAGAATTGAATCTAAGGAAAGCAGGCTGAGCATATAACTTTCGATGATATTGCTTCTTACTTCCCACATATCAAGTTTAGGTGCTTGAGTGATCATCTATATTGACTTAACCTAACCAAGTAATTAGTTGAGTTCATATCCTCTTACTGTATGATTTTTCTCTATTTCATTACAGGGGGAAAATTACCAATGACATGGTACCCTCAAGAGTATCTCAACAATCTTCCCATGACCAATATGGCAATGCGTCCTGGACCTGGCTACCCAGGCAGGACCTACAGGTTCTATCAAGGACCCGTGGTCTACCCCTTTGGACACGGATTAAGCTACTCTCATTTCACTCACAAAATCGTTGACGCCCCATTGGAGGTGACGGTCCCCTTGGACGGCCATAGGCGGTCCAATGCCAGCATTTCAGGGAAGGCCATCCGTGTTACTCATGCTAGGTGCAGTCAGCTCTCCCTTCCTGTTCACGTAGTTGTCAAGAATGAGGGATCCAAGGATGGCACCCACACACTTCTAGTGTTCTCCAGGCCGCCTGGAGGGCAGTGGGCACCTCACAAGCAACTGGTTGCATTCGACAAGGTCCATGTGCAGGCTGGGACACAGCGAAGGGTGAGGGTGAACATCCATGTCTGCAAGTACTTGAGCGTTGTGGACAGACAAGGAATTAGGAGAATTCCCTTAGGTGATCATAGTATTCATATTGGTGATGCTAGGCATTCAGTCTCACTAAAACCAGAAACTTTGGGGGTCATTAGATCTTAGATTATTATTCTTCTTCCTTCAGTCTCCCTGGCATTCTTTTCATTGTTTTCTGTTGGTAAGGTGAATGTCCACAATCATCCTAGTCTCCAAGATGGCAACCATGTCCTTCTCAAAGAGAGGGATCTCTTTGCCTTTGGAATTACATTAAGTTGGCAAAAGGTCATCAATTGATGACCATAGATACCAATTCTTGGGCATTGCTGAAAAAGCCCTGCACTTGTAATTTGAAACCCTTATTATAGTGATTCAATATGATTATTGATTGCCCTATATTAAAAACTTTTCTCTCATAGAACCACTCACTGTAAGGTAAGTAAAATCTATCTTCTAAACCACTCTAGACCAATATGATCAAGTTCAAATTGTTCCACGGACATTAGGAGAGTCGTTCATAAGCTATGCCAAATTGACAAGGGCACAAGGCCGCAGATTGAACACTTGCCTTCAATGTGCTAAAAAGAAAGAAACTCGACTAAAAAAGACCCACGACAAAACAAATTGACACAAAATACTGATAAATACAGCAGCCCTTACTTGGTTGTTCCTAGCAATGTCAACCTTGAGGGTGAATCTTCATCAATGATAAGCCCAAAATGATAAGCATCTCCTATTATCAAACCAATCTCTCGTGCAAATATCATCCACCATTCCCTATACAATGACTACCTGATATGTTAACATTAACCAGCAGCATTCTTTTTGCGTACTTCCAGACACACGGATACTGTATTCGAGACCCTTGCAGGGAACATCAGAAGGCTCTCTCTACATGAATGAGAAATGACATTTCAAGACTCACCTGGAGGGAACCAAAACTCATCTATCTATCTATCTATTGTGTATGAACCCAACAGTTCTAATTTGAGTGTCTCAAAAATAAAAATGAAGGGCCATGATCTTTCTCGCCCAGCAGACAGCGATGGCCAATGATTAACTTCACTTGGCATGGAAATTAAAGGCAATTCACAGCTACAACTGATTGTAAGCATGCGGTAGTTCTTCCAATCTAAAACATGGATAATAGATAACACTGAGCTCATTTCTCACCAGCTTGCATATTTGTAATATTTACATGGAGGGCTGCTAGTAAAAACTCAGCTTTAAACAAACAATTTCATTTTACATTGAGAAGATATGAATCTGACCACCAACAGCTAAGGTATAAAATGGAGATGCAAGTCTGAGTTTCTTACAAGAACTCAACCGAATTGTCATATTCATCACGGTAACATTATGCTCACAACTCTACTCCAGCAGCCGCCACTTGCTTCTTCTTAACAATATGAACTTTTAGCACCATTGTCCTTACATCAACTAACTCAAAGAAACAGACATCCCCTATTTCCAATTTGATCTGCCGGGCAAATGTGATGAACCCTTTACCTAATCTGCTTGTAGTCTGAACAGTAGCAAAATCCATTATCCATTGTCTTCCATCTGTTACCTCGACCTTAACAGATGTTTTTGTGATAAAGCTAAGATGTTGTTTGACAAAATCAGTAGGCACAGGCTGCAAAAAGAGAGTGGAAGACTATTTATAATTTGGCCCAACCAATCAAGGCAGTGTTGGTCACACAATTTGATTTTGAAATGATTTTACTGTACAGATGCCCACTCACCAGGAAATACGATTTATGCAAATAATATGCCTTTACTACAGATACATAGAATGGATTTTCAGGCTTGGGAATTCCACCAGCAGCGAGGACTTTCATTATCAGTTGGTCGTTTTGTCTCACCCAGAGAAGGCCTCCTGCAAATAGAGCACATAAATAAGTGATTGAAACCCAGTTACAAAAGGCCAGACATCTCTTGTGATTACAGCAAGCTGCTGCTCAACAAACAACTAAGGTTTTAATTATGCAAAATCCAACAGCATAAACAATCAGCATCTTGCAGCTAGCTTACCACTACAGAACATATACTACGAATATCCCAAACCTAACTTACCAAATGGTCCTGTTTTTTCTGTATCTAAGCAGGGTGAATATGAAGAAAGCTGTTTTTCTTTGTCAACCAACTTTGAACAAATGTGCTGCTTGCTCGTCTGAGATGCATTTACCTCCTCATCATCACTAACACAGTCAGCATCTTCAGTACGATGTATCACCTCGACATTTTCATCATGTTCTGCTTCAACTTCTACAAATTCTACATCAGCGTCAGCTGAACCGTCTAGTTCTGATTCAACTTCTAATATTTGTACATCAGCGTCAGCTGAACCGTCTAATTCTGATTCCGATTCTGATTCAACTTCTAATATTTCTACATCAGCGTCAGCTGAACCGCCTAATTCTGATTCAACTTCTAATATTTCTACATCAGCGTCAGCGGAGCCATCAAGACTGACAGAGTCACCACCAAGAATCTCTTTGTTGGAAGAAATCACAGACGAATTGCTGGCAGCTGTTACCGTGTAACCTATCTCACAAGCACTGGGATCAAAAATATGAACTCTGAAATTCGAGTTTCCTTCATATGTGAACAACAAAAAGAAGGCACAGTCAATGGAGAAATATGTTACGAAGTCCTTCCAACCATCACCAAACCATAGCTTATCGTCTTCTTCAACTAAATTCACCTTCCACGTTTCACCGGTTGGAACTGTAAGAGTGGCAGTGGCAGTGGCAGACAGCTCCTTGATAAATTTCCTAGCAAAAACCTCTGGAATCCTCTGTCAATTACCCAAAAAGGAAGCGGGTCAGCTATCAAAGATGATGATGAAGCACACAAACTGACTTATTAATAAAGCATCCATTTTTCAATCCACCAAACTAATTAAAAATGTTCTACTTGAAGGGGTAATAGCCAAAGATCAGCAACTTAGCAAGTACCTTCCTTTGCTCATATAACTAGTTTTCAATATATCAATGATAACCTCTACTTGCATACAACTAAATTTGCAGAAATTTGCATACAACCTCTACTTTAAGTAGGGACAGCCACACAGGAAATGCATAAGATCTCCCAATCCCTTCTCAATAATCAATCATCACAGTTATACATATGCAATTCATGGCCAATATGACAATATAAACTTCATCTCAACCCTTAAGTTTGGAGGCTCGATTCTCACCGGCCTCAGTGACTCCTTTACACCCAAAAAACAAACTTCATCTCAATCACAACTTATAACCCTTTTCTGACTAATGAATTTGCAAACAAAGATCTTTCTGGTGGCATCTAACAATACCAAGAACTCACTTTACAGAAACTCCTGTTGGCAAGTAGGGTAAAGTGGTTTCAACCCACCATTACACAATGAACCAAACTCATTCCTGAAAAACAAATACATGGGTTTATAATCAGTCGATCACCACACCATCTAACAACTGACATGTCCCAAAAGATCATATAGCTTGCAAAGATCAAGTATACAGTAACCAAGACCAGAACCCTTCTTTCTTTTCCTTCTTTTTTTGTGGGTTGGGGGGGAACAAAAGGGCAGTAGTTAAACAGCTAGTGTAAGTCTGTAAGTACATTATAATCAACAGGGTTTCAAGTTCAAGCAAGCACACACATTAAGTTCCACACACACACAAGAACCCCAGATAGCATGACTTACCAGTTGGTTAAACTGTGTGTCAGGAGAGATGATCAACTTGTAGAAACTCCAAGGCTTTGTCTGTTCTTTCAATGCATTGCATTCTCTCTCATTCTCATCTCTGCTTCTCTTTCTAATCTCCATGACTTGCATAGTTGATAGTTCTAAACTTCTAATGTGGGATTTTTTCAGGAGTGAAATTCATGGTAAGACTTAGTATTCAAAAGCGTGCTAGTATACCGGTATTTATGGCGGTAACTCCCTAACCGCTCTTGTCCATGTCACGTACCGTCAACTTTAATTTTAGACCCTTTTTGCTTTTAATTGATGATCACTGAACTTTCACAGCTTTTTTTTCTTCTAGAACTAGAATTTATAATGAGAGAATAGGAAACTAGGTTGGATTAGGAAACAAATCAAACAGTGTAGCTGACGATTCGAACACCTATGTAAACCTTCCTAATGCATTTTTTTTCTCTTATTTAGGGGACAACCTTTTATGGTGTTTTCTTAATCTATTAGTTTAGTTCGGTTTTTTCAGTTCAGTTTAATTTATTTTTAGTTTGCCTTCATTTTTTCAATTCAATTTAGGCACTTGAAAACTGACAAAAACCTCCAATTGTGGTTTCTTTTTCAAAACATTTCAACATATATCATTAGTCACTTTTTTAATGTCATTAGTCAATTCTTTGATTATTAGTCATAAATTTAGCCGTTGTATGGGTACACTCGGTTTATCAAAGAATTACAAAAAAACACACCCTTGCTTCAAATTCAATGATTACATTTAAAATTTATAAGAAAAAACTCTTGACAATTTTTATTTTTTCATTTAGAGAAGCTTAAAACATGAG
>ONZK01002032.1:88438-101053 GCA_900322385.1 Pharnaceum exiguum | reverse complement strand
ATTTAGTTCAGTTTAGTTTAGTTTTTTTCAGTTCAGTTCAGTAAAGTTCAGCTCTAAAGAACGGGGCTAACACCGTAAGTAAAGACCAAATGCTTCTTAGGTACGACTATAATTTATTGAATAGCCTAGTAGCTAGCTGGCTTGGTCCCCAAAATGTGTTTATCCTTGATCCCCAAGTTATGGTCTTACAATCAGAGACACTAACTCAAACTAAAGCTCCAAGCACAAGTCAAATATGGGGTTAGTTTCAGTAACGCGCCAATATCTATTCTAGTTGTTTTTGACTTTTGAGGGAAGTGCTAAAATTCTCAAGGACACCAATTTTCCTCTTACAGCTGATGAATCAGTTCACATATATTCTCTGATTCTATTTTGCTTGTATTCCCTTTAATTTTCGTAAGCTTATTATTTCACTTTTGGATTTTATTCAGAAACAACAATAAATGAATAAATGAAGGACGAATGTGAAAGTAGTAATTTGTTGACTTTTTAAATTTTATATCGTGGGTTTGAAGAGAAGAGGGTGTGTGCAGTGTGCGTATCCGAGAAGGACCAGCAGGGCAGCAGGCCCGTAATTTTTGACCTTTGATGAAATACACAAATACTATTTTCGGTGAAATAGGTCCCATGAAAAATTGCGTTCAAGCAAAACAAAATAAATAAAGAAAAGACAACAAAATGTGTAATTTCTTCCAACGGATTCCATTCATTAAGTCTTTGAGAAATATGATTCCAAGCATAGGTACCATTCCATTCATTAAATCTTTGAGATATATGATTTTGTAAAACTATACATTCATCATATTTTTTTCCAAGGTAGTAATTGACTTTTATGGTATTTCATATTTTTTTAGTATAATGGAAAGATAATAATTCATGTAGCAATACATTTGGAGAATCTAATTAAAAGCGTTCTACTTAATTTTCTTGAATTGAGAAAATGTCACGTACATCGTGGTGACCCTAGTACTCCAAAACTCCAAGTGAATGGGATTCCACTAAGTTGACGTTGTTATATACTGCCTGTTTCTCAATGTTGTTCCTTTTGGCACCTTTTTAAGAAAGTTGTCGTTTGACAAAGTTAACCTTCAAACGGAGGAAGGAGAAGGAAGCGAGAGCAAATTGTGTTGGTTTGAAGGTAACAATACTGAAGAAGTGGGGTAAAATGGTATCAAATTAGTCTAAAAATAGAAATTGGAACAAAATACTAAATATAGACAAATTTGAAAGATGGGGACAAGATTGTGAAACGGAGGAAGTATTACTATTGTAGTAATAACTGAAGTTCAGTTTAGAAGTATTTAGTTTGTTTTAAGTTCAATATGATTCAATTTGATATTTCATTACTACTTTAAAATATATTATTTATGATCAAATTTAACAAAACTGAATTGAATTGAATTTAAAGGTGAGTTTTATTCGTTTACAGAAAATCTTAATTATATTTAATTAAATTAAAAAAGTGACTAAAATTGACATCTAAAAGTGAACAACTTAAATAAGACAAGTTGAATTAATTTACTCTGTAACGCTCGATTATCTTGCACTCAATTGGATCCCGAATAATAAAGTGAATATAAATGAATGATACTTCTAAATAGATACTTAAATAAACAGTAAAGTAAATTCATGAATTGAACTTAAATCATGTACTTCTAAACATAAAACAAGGGAAAACAGGTGTGGAGAATGGTAACTAATTTTAAGTATTTTCAACTAAAAAAAGAGTTTAATTTAGACATCTTATAACTTTAAAGCGTAAAATGTTTTACCAAAGCCGAAACCATTGTGTGGTTATGTACTTGTCAATTACAATCTTTGTGCATAAATTAGTAAGGGTTCACTATTATGCACCAAAAGGCAAAAAAAGAGTTCAATACTTAAATTTTCTAACTATTAAATAATAAACCATGTAAAAAAAGTTGTTAAATTCAATTCAATAAAATAGTTTAGTCATTTTTTAAAAAGGAATAATCAACAAGTCTTTTTTTTTAAAGTCTTAAACATTGTACAAGACTACAAGCGTTGAATGACTCCGCATATTCAAAATAGAGAAAAATTTATGTGAACTTCTTTCGTATATAAGACTGGGTAGACTCACCCGGTCATTATTGTGTATCCGATGGATTATCAATACTCAATCTCATATGTAAAACGGGTTTACATATTTTTTTTCTTCAAAATATCTAACACAATTGTCTCTAAAAAAAAAAGAACAAATCTAACACAATTTATCGTTTAAAGTTTTTCTTTTATCTTTTACTGTAACGTTTAACCAGTGGGTAAGGGACTGTAATAAATGTGGAAATCAAATAGGAGTGCAGATAAAGGAAATAGTATTGGAATTTGGCACAGAGATTAATGCTCTGAAGTCTGAACATAGAAGTTCACCTCTCACTGAACCCATCATGACTGGTTCACCGGCTATACCAGGTAGAGTAATTAAGCACATTGCCTTAAAACAACAAGACATAATCCATTTTCAATTTCAATTAGTACACAGTTTAAAGCTAATTATACAACTATAAACAACCAGTGGTCATTATCCATCATTACATTACATCAGCTGTAAACTGTAAAGCCATGCCAAAAATGACCAGAGCCTAGATAGAGAAAGTACTCAAAAAGTCTAGTGAGAGAGGGAACAACAACACAACACACCACAACACAGTTGAGACAGGTGAGAGAGAATCTGAGGGTGCCAGCTATGAAATTGAAGGATCAAAGCTTTCTCTGAGTCAAAGCTGGCAACAATTTGTGCTCTTAAGAGGAATTGAAAGGAGAGAGAGTGGAATACATGCTTCACTCATTCTCCTCTCTTTGATTTATATTTTACATTATTATTATTTTTTTTTTTGGTTTATAGGGAGGCACTGAGGCCGGTAAGAATCGAGCCCCCAACCTTAAGGGTTGAAGGTGTGCTTTCTGCCACTTGAGCAACTCTCTCTTCTTATTATTATTATTATTATTACAATACAATACACATAGACATACACATACAACCTCTCTAAAATCTAATCCATTCAAATCTTCACTTCCCATATATAACCAACCCATCTCATTTCCTCATACCCCTTCTTATTATTTCCTTCCTTGTGAGGAGGATTATAAATGTTCTAAGAGCAAGAAAGAAAGAGAGAGAGAAAGTATTACTCTTGAACATTTCTACACATACACATACATGGTTGATCAATCCTTTGCTACATCATCAACAACAACCATGAATGCTTCTTCAACCTCCCCTTCTTCTCATCACCATCTCATCTCCTCTTCTGAAAAGAAACACTGGTGGCACAGCACCAAAAAGGTCTAATCTTTTACCTTACCTTACCACCTTCTCTTCATTTGTGTTCACATTTGATCTCACATTAATTGTTTTCTATACCCTTTCTTGATTTTCTCTTCATGGGCATGCTTTAATTTGCCTTTTCTCATATGGGTTTGCTTCAAAATCTAATCTTTTTTACCTTACATTTGGAAAAAATTAATCTTTTTCTTTTTTTCTCTTGATGGGCATTACTAAGTTTGCATTTATCTTAATGGGTATTTTTTTCTTCCTCAAATGGTTTTAGAAAAGACATTTTTTTGTTGGTATTTTGAAATTAAATTAGATGGGCAATGCCGAATTTGCATGTTAACAAAAGGGTAAGAATCAAAATGTGAAATTTCTAACTTTTTATATTGTTTCCAAACAATGCAGATGGTAGACAAATACGTACGAGAAGCAAAAGCAATGATCTCAACTCGAGACCAAACCGAGTACAACTCAGCACTAACTCTACTTGACTCAGCGCTTTCACTCTCACCAAGATACGAACTCGCTCTTGAGCTCAAGGCGCGGTGCCTTCTCTCTCTTCGAAGGTACAAAGAGGTAGCAGACATGTTACAAGACTATATACCGAGTTACAAGATGAGTGATGATCATGACTCGTCCGGGTCATCGTCTGATAACTCGTCGTCTCAGTCTTTGTCACGTGAGAAAATCAAGTTGCTTGGTACGACGTCGTCTGATAGTAGTAATAATAACAACTCGGAGTTTGACTCACCGAGTTGTGATTACCCGAGTTTCAAGTGTTTTTCTGTTTCTGATCTTAAGAAGAAAGTCTTGGCTGGTCTTACCAAAAGTTGTGACAAGGAAGGCCAATGGAGGTGAGAAATTATAATTTGATTTGAATCATATATTATTTTAATTACGTAATTTTACTATATGGTTTTAGATATTAGATATAATTAGATTCCTTGTTGTATAGTGCGGTCCAAAGTTCAAAACTTTCCATAACAACATGCATTTTAATAGTAAGATGATAAGAGAATAGACAAATACATCGCATAAATCGAAAGGAAACATGATCTTGTACATTACGCTAGTTATATTATGCCTACCACCGTCACTCTTTTTTCTATGCTCTTCGATCACCACAAATCACTCTTTTGTAAGCATTATAAAAATGGAAATTGTTTGCCCTTTAGTGAACATGGGTAATGTTGTAAATTCCTCTAACTAGCTAGCTAGCCCATTGTTTTTGGTTTGGTTGTTTAACATAGAAGTTTGTTACAAGAAAATTTATGGTGTCATAACACAAATTAACTAACATCTTGTCTCATGTAATTACTTTCCCATCAATTTCAGCTAGGGACCATTCAGTAGCTTTCATTAGTAATTACTACACATTGGCATTTGGCATCCACACTTTAAAAAGTTCTCTTTTACACAAAGTAAAATTCTTTCAATTGTTTTTTTTTTGTTTTGAAAAAGTAAAATTCTTTCTTGTATGTCAATCATTCATAAATTCTGTTTCACCTTAAGTGGTCAATGTCAACCTAGCTTAAATACAGCGATGATAATATTATTTGTTAATAATAATTGTATTGATTTGCTGTCAGGGTTCGGTGCATTTGTATTTGACATTGACATATTGGCATGATGAATGTCAACTTAGATTAAAATAGTGCTATGGTATTGTGAGTTTGTGACAACTAATTGTTTTATTGATTTTTTGCGGCTTAATTGGTTGGTACAATGATACGCTTGAACGTAACCTTCATTTTTGATGTGACTCATGCCGCGTTGTCTTACCGTACTTTTTCATTGAATACAGGTATATGGTCCTTGGTCAAGCATGTAGCCACCTAGGTCTAATGGAGGATGCATTGGTGCTCCTCCAGCACTCCAAACGCCTCGCCTCGGCCGCCTTCCGACGCCAAAGTATCTGTTGGTCCGATGATACCCTTTCGTCGTTTTCCCTTTCGCTGACATCCTCGACATCTCCACCCTCCCCTCAACCCTTGACTGAAGCTGAAACCATTTCGCACCTTATAGCTCACATCAAGCTCCTCCTACGTCGCCGTGCAGCCGCTATGGCTGCACTAGATGCAGGCCTTTACTCAGAATCCATCAGACACTTCTCGAAAATCCTGGACTCACGCCGCTGTGCTCCTCAGGCATTCTTAGCTGAGTGCTACCTCCACCGATCATCCGCATTTAAATCTGCTGGCCGCATTGCAGAAGCCATTGCAGATTTGAACCGTAATATTGCATTGGACCCTGCCTCGACCTCTGCCCTCATGGCACGGGCAAGCTTGTTTGAGCTCATTGGGTGCATAACTGATGCTGTTCATGATCTTGAGCATGTGAAGTTGATATACAATTCGATTTTACGAGATAGGAAACCACCTGGTGAGCCAGTGTGGAAGAAGAATCCGGTACCCTACAGGGAGATTCCTGGTAGACTAGTTAGCCTGAGCACGAGAATTCAGCATTTGAAGGAAAAAATTGCAAGAGGAGAAACAGGAAATGTAGATTATTATGGACTGATTGGAGTCAGGAGAGGGTGCTCAAGGTCTGAGCTTGACAGGGCTCATTTGCTGCTTGTTTTGAAACACAAGCCAGAGAAGTCAATTGCATTCTTAGACCGGTGTGAGTTCGCAGATGAGAGGGATTTTGATTCGATTAAGGATAGGGGTAGGATGTCAGCCGTTTTGCTCTACCGGTTGATCCAAAAGGGCTACTCTAATGTGTTGTCAACCATCAATGATGAGGAGAAGACTGAAAGGGAGAGGAAGAAAGCCACATTGGCCTTACAACAAGCCCAAGCTCAAGTTCAGGCGCAACAGCAGCTTGTCGAGGCACAACAGCAACAAAGAATTCAAGTAATAAATGAGCAAAAGCAAGAGCTTAAGCATGTCCCTGAGCCGGAGCCAGAGCCGGAACTTTTCGTTGATCAGCCTGATGACTTGACAAGCTCAAATGGGGTTGGATCGTTCCCCTTCCAAGGAGTATTTTGCCGTGACTTGGCAGCGGTCGGAAGCTTGCTATCTCAGACTGGGTTTAACCGTCCTCTAACCCTCAAGTACGAGGCATTGAGCTGCTAAGAAGAATGGAATAAATGAGAAAAAGAAAAGTTGATGGTGGGATAATGTAAACAAAATATAATGCGGGGGGCTTGTATGCAACTTTCGGAAATATGTGGGGGAAATAAGTTTTGGGAGTACAAAATGGAATCAAAGGACCGGCAGAGGGAGGAGGGGTGGTTGTGGATGAATTTTGGGAGTTGGTTCCCTGTACAGAAAAATGAAATAGAAGGTGGAAATGAAAAAATAGTTTGGAGGGCTGCCGGAAAATTTTGCTACTTTAGATGTACAGATTTTAATTTTTCTTTTCTTCCATGAATCCAAGTACTACATTTTGCTACATTTGATCAAGCTGTCTTAATTAGTGAATGTTCATACCAATCTTTGGCTTTTGATAACCAGTCACTGCCTCACTGGTTTGACATAAGTTCAGACTAATTAATATACTCATGAATTACTATCAGCATCAGATTCTCAAAGAAAAAAAGTGTTGGAACTGTTGATATAGAATATGTTAAGGAAACATGCACACAAGTTCATAGAGGAGTGTAATCTTAAAGACCTACGTACTACATTGGTACAGTTAGAAGCACCTATCTTTATGCAATCAAGAAAATTTAGAGTACATGGGTGAAATGTGGGTCAGATGAATGAAAATAATAAGTTCAAAAAGGAGTTCGGTGCAGTAGTAGTAGTTGAGGAAGCAAAAGCAAATATCTTGGGCAAGAAATGAAATGCTTTTGTTTCTTTAATTTTATGGCAGTTTGTTTCTTGGCTTTTCTGGTTGCACCATTAATATCTTGCCCCTTCTTCATGCTTTTTCTCTACTACTGTATCAAACTTTACCAAAAACTTTGCTCATGTAACTGACCATAACTCTGACATTCCGCTAGATTTCATTTATTTCTACCAGTTTTTGGGTAACAGATGAAAGTTCATTTTCCAAACCTATGGGGGAGCTTTGGATTCTTCTAATTTTTTTGAATTTTGGCGGGTAACTAAGGGTAGTAACTCTTGAACATAGTTTAATGTATTGTTGTACCTTCATTTAATTTTGTAGGTACACTACACAGCTACACTAGTACAGTACAGAAGGTCACTGTTTTCCCACCTTGCTTGAAAAAGAAAGGCTGAATGGGGTCTTAGTCTCTATTTGGCTGGCCTGATAACAACAAAGGATGGGTCTAATCACTCTCATCGAAAAAAGTTGTTTAAGTTTTGTGTCAGGTTGATTGGTAGTAGTAGCATTTGAAAAGTTCTTTGAGATATATAATTAAAGTTATGTTATTTATGATCATACTACTTCAAATGAAAATGTTTGGCTAGTCAACTTATAATTTAAACTTTCTTATCTAATGTATTCTCTAGTCTAGATATAAGAGGATAAACAAAATTAATAGTTGAAAGAAATGGAAATGCTATTATATATGGATAGAAAACTCAGTGTATTAATACTAGTTCATCACTACAGTTGGTTGGGATTGAAGAAAATCATTAAAATGAAGTGACTAATTAAACTCTCTTGAATTGGAGGTTTGGTATATGGATCCGTAGGCAAAGGCAATTGATGATAGTCACAGGGTTTGTACAGGATAATGGGAACCCCCAAGACCAAGGCAGTAATTAGAGAGCTTTGTGAACTGTGCAACTGATTTAGACATTTTGCTCCTCAAGCTTTCCTTGGATTCCCTGTTGGCCTGTTTCTTCAATCTTCAACTTTCTTTTTCTTTTTATTTTGCATGTAAAAAATAAAAATCGTGGGGTAGGGCTTTTACTTGTAGAACTCAATACATGAACGTACTGGCTGAATTGAAGATGGCACTATTTCTCGCTTAGCTCAAGATAGTGAGATTGTAGTGTGTGCTCAATTATAGTTCTTGCGGTGGTCCTAAGATTCTCACAAGTATAGATGACTTTATAAATCATGGGCATCTCACACCATTTCCAAAGGTTGCTTATAACCATGACTATATGAAGTTTTTGATCATGATTACATAGCTACACATAACACACACACACGTCGTAAGAGCAAACAGCTCTACAGCCATTATAAAGCACGTTTGAATTAGTTTGTGCACTAAATTATTTAGCTACCCTTGATGACATGTAGGATTGTAGGAATAATTAGGTGTAGAAATCCTACACAATGTTATGGTGCCCTTTACAATTCCGCATCAAGCAAAACAAATGAATATTTGCGTACGAAAAGAGAATTTGACCTCTTTTTCTTTGTGTGAGAAATAAGAAATTGCTTTTTATGCTAAAAAGAAGGAAAAATCTCGTCAGGAATAAGTAACAAGCTAATGGCAGAGTAAACTATACAAGAAGACAGCTAAATTCCCCCAAAAAGATGTACGGAGTATGTGCTCACTCTTAAAAGAATGATTCTACATTTCTACTAAAACGTAGGCACATTGGGCATTTTAACTTTTCTAACTAGACTAGACTACACGGCTCAAGGGCAAAGGTAAATGAGAAAAGAGTCCTTGAAGTGAATGACAATTTTACTTAAAGAGTCCTCTGAAGTGAAGTAGAAGGCTGCCATCCTTTTTTTGATCCCCTGAGCCAAACAAGCAAAAGAGCAAACTACAAAGGATATCGTCTAACACAATTGCAGCATATTAAAGGGTGTGCTTGCGGCAGGACTAACCCCAATGCACATCTATCAGCACTCTCTAATCCATCTAGTTAATTTAAAATTGATCATTTACCCAATACAAGTAGTTTACTTCCTTTCTTGCTTAAGTTTAGGAAGTTTACTTTCCTTGCAAGCGATTAAATCTTTGCTCTTTTTGCAACTTTGACAAAATGCTTGCGGAAGTTGAACTGTTCTAGTCAGTATTCACATTGCCTTTTCAAACATACCTTGACATTGTTACTTAATACTTGTCGTGACAATGATATATTGGAATGTCATTTTTTAAAAAAATTGGTCAATTCGCATATACAGAATCAAGATGTTCTTTTTTATAGATGTTGACTGTTTCTTTTCATGTGTATATTGGACCTTGTTTCTCAACTTGTTATTTATTGGTAAAATAACACACTTCATTTAATCATTTTATTCATACAGCAAGGCGGGAAACTCTTGAAGATGACTTTATTTTAGTTTGATGACATCCTAGCGTGACTTGGTATTAATGGAAAAACTACACAATTGTTCCCAAGGTTAAGGGCTAGAGGCTAGATCTGCACCCTTTTGATTTGGCTCCACATGGGCCATGAATGACTAAAGAGTAGATGACTTAGCTGGAAATACAAGGCATGAATCCTAATGGTGGAGAAAAGGTGCTAATAAAATTAACATAAATGACATGTCCGCACATCTTAGCTAAAGTCTATGGATATTAGTAGTATATGTATTGTGAAATGTATAGGGGTGCATCAAAGTATGTACCATAGCCAGTTGGTATAATATCTTTTAGTAATCCTCAATTGCTGCTCTGACAATACTCTGTCTTCAACTATGTGATTGGTCATTGAACACAGTTTTGTCACTAATCATAATATAATTGTTCCTGAGGTCTGATTTTCTTATTATCTTGTGGCGAAAGCAATGGAGGTGCCTAGCTAGTTGGCTGCATTTGCACAAAGGACTTAGCAAGGGGATATGATTCTCAATATTCAAGTAGTAAATAAATTATTAATTATGTATTAGGAGTAATGTATTATGATAAGAATAGTCAGAAGATCTTCAAGCATCTCGCTAGGCTAGGCTTTGCAGAAGATGTTTTACTTCATCAAGTTTGATAAACTCTGCATACAAAAATACAACTCTTTGCCGAAAAATGATCCTCATAGGCCTATTTTGTGCTTGGATTCTTAAATTAAGGAGGTACTCGATGGCCATACATACCCATGGGCTATGGTTACTCCGTAGCTATTTACTCGAATACCACTAAGGGCTGTTGGTGACAATCTAGCATCATTTACTTGTAGTAATTCACACAGTAAAACTTCAGCTCGGTTCAATTTAGTCTTTAGAAACGTGAAAAAAGAAACAGGCGCATAGTAAAATTTGTAATATCAAATCAAGCATAAGTACTGCTAACCATTAGCTACTCATAGCTTCTTGCATCACATGTTTGTAAACATAACAAGATTAAATTAAAGTAGGACAGTCTTAGTTTAAAATTACTTCGTTTAAAAAGGCTCGGTGCTTTGCATGCTAGGTTCCAAACAGTAATGTACTATACGTCATACAGTACATGAAATGAAATTAATAATTTCAGGATATCAAACAAGTACAGTACTCCATACACTGTACTACTCCGTATCATAGTAGTGTGTGAAGATAAATTTGGAAACTGGATTTTGTCCTTGGACCATTGGGTGAAAAAATTCAGAAGAAAAATGGGTAAGAAATGAAAGTATTTGAAAGAGAGGAGGTGAGGCACGTGATGTTTGAATGTTGGGAACATTGAAAAGAGGAAAGGGTCGTGGCCAGATATGATGATGTCAGTGACTACCATGTGACGGTATCATACATGTGCTCTATTCCATTATCTCTCTTCTAAATGTTTTTTCCTCAGAGTCAGAAAACCTTCATATCTGGGCTGACCCATTGGCTATTGCCCATTGGGATGGCTTTCGTCAATTATGATTGGCTCTAACTCAGAACTCCTGACACCCCTTTTGTTTTGTTTGACGTTTTCTGTTTGGGCTTTCGTTTGTTTTTGCATATAGCTATTCAATTGACTACTGGTAAAATATCCCTATTCATGAGTCAGTATTCAGAACTCAGTTCTCAGTACAAGTACAATGATTTCTTTTGAAATTTATAATTTCTCTTTTTTTTTTTTGGTTGAAATAATGTCTCTTCTGAACATATATTATCATGAGTTCATAGACTCCTTATTTCACAAGAGAGCTGCTCAAAGCAGATGGAGTAAAACACTCTTTTTTTTAGGTTGTAAATGCTACTATTTTCACCAACAAAAATAAGAAAACAAACAAACAAACAACAATCTCAGTCGAAATCCCATCTTAGTTAGGGTAATGAGGAAGTCTAATGTACGTAGCCTTACCCCGAAAGATCGGGAGAATGTTTCCAGACCAATAAAAATAAGAAGTAGATGCTAAAACAGTAATATGTTCTTTTTTCTTTGTCATCACACTAAAATATCAAAAGGTAGCTCATACAACATTTCGATGATTTGAATTTGCTTCTAAAGAGAATCCTTTTATCTGGCCAGAAAGTGTAGATAAAGCTGTGAGTTTTATGATGTGCATGTTGCAACCTGAAACAAAGGAAACCTGTGCTGAAATGACTGGAAAACTCGCCATAATCATTATGCACCGAAACTCTTTATCAAAGCAAAAAAAATAACCAGCGACACTTTCTCCAGTCTCAATAATCATCGATAAATTAATGGGACATAATCATCGATTAGTCAGAAATAAATTTGAAGTCATATTACAATGGACACTTAAACAGTACTTTATGAAAAGCTTCTGATCAAGTTCCAATGGTGATCTGTGTCTACTAGCTTCCTAGAAAATGTACATGTGCAATTTACACGTTAAAGTTCATCTTTGCTTCTTTGAGGTTGCCTTTTTCATGGTACCTTTAGGGGGATAATTTCTAGATTCAGTACACTTGGGACAGAACCAGTCCTCTTCCGGAATGTCCTCAAGAGGAGGATCACAACAGTCTAAGTGGGTTCCAATGCCACAACCAACAGAGCCACTCTCATCGCCACAAACTAGTATCTCTTCACCTCTATCAGTACAGCCACAGACGTCACAAGCAAGGTTGTCACTCTGATTATCTGGCGAGGCAACATCAGATATGCACTCTTCTGATAAGCTCGTCAGCTTTGCAAACGACTTAGCTGCCCATGCATGGGTGCTGTATTGGACGTGTTTCTCCAGTGAGTAGCCAGGTTTGCATACATACTCAACCAAGTAATCTGCTAAGACACAAGGTATTTCGTGTCTAAGGAACTCTTGAACCCACACATCAACACGAGGCATTCCAGGACTAACAATGGCGTAATCAACCCCAGAATCGAGGAAACGGGTGTAAGGTGGGGAAGTTGCTAATATGGTACCATCTCCACCCTTCACAACACGCTTCAAAGTGTCCTATTGCATAACATAAAAGGGAAGTCAAACTCAACTGTTGAGAAAGACTACAGAAACAATTGGAACATGCGATCATGCAAACATTGAGCCAATTTAACATATTAGAAACCTGAGTATCCAAGCACTTCATATGATCATGCATTAAAACAATCAGCAATAACAATTAAAAGTACCCCC